>CAXIWF010000614.1:0-45887 GCA_964036045.1 Eutreptiella sp. 'Long Island Sound 2002' | reverse complement strand
CAATTTTCCCCCGTTTTTCCCACCTGTTTCCACTTGGTCCCACTTAGTCCCAATTTTCCCCAGTTTTCCTCACCTGTTTCCACTTGGTCCCACTTATTCCCAATTTTTCCCAGTTTTCCCCACCTGTTTCGACTTGGTCCCACTTGGTCCCAATTTTTCCCAGTTTTCCCCACCTGTTTCCACTTGGTCCCACTTGTCCCAATTTTTCCTAGTCCCCCCCCCCCTGTTTCCACTTGGTCCCACTCAGTCCCAATTTTTCCCAGTTTTCCCCACCTGTTTCCACTTGGTCCCACTTAGTCCCAATTTTTCCCAGTTTTCCCACCTGTTTCCACCTGGTCCCACTTGGCCCCAATTTTCCCCAGTTTTCCCCACCTGTTTCCACCTGGTCCCACTTGGCCCCAATTTTTCCCAGTTTTCCCCACCTGTTTCCACTTGGTCCCACTCAGTCCCGATTTTTCCCAGTTTTCCCCACCTGTTTCCACTTGGTCCCACTTAGTCCCAATTTTTCCCAGTTTTCCCCACCTGTTTCCACTTGGTCCCACTTAGTCCCAATTTTCCTCAGTTTTCCCCACGTGTTTCCACTTGGTCCCACTTGGTCCCAATTTTCCCAGTTTTCCCCACCTGTTTGCACTTGGTCCCACTTAGTCCCAGTTTTTCCCAGTTTTCCCACCTGTTTCCACCTCGTCCCACTTGGTCCCAATTTTTCCCACTTTTCCCCACCTGTTTCCACTTCGCCCCACTTAGTCCCAATTTTTCCCAGTTTTCCCCACCTGTTTCCACTTGGTCCCACTTGGTCCCAATTTTCCCCAGTTTTCCCCACCTGTTTCCACTTGGTGCCACTTAGTCCCAATTTTTCCCAGTTTTCCCCACTCGTTTCCACTTGGTCCCACTTAGTCCCAATTTCCCCCAGTTTTCCCCACCTGTTTCCACTTGGTCCCACTTGGTCCCAATTTTCCCCCGTTTTTCCCACCTGTTTCCACTTGGTCCCACTTAGTCCCAATTTTCCCCAGTTTTCCTCACCTGTTTCCACTTGGTCCCACTTAATCCCAATTTTTCCCAGTTTTCCCACCTGTTTCCACTTGGTCCCACTTAGTCCCAATTTTTCCCAGTTTTCCCCACCTGTTTCCACTTGGTCCCACTTATTCCCAATTTTTCCCAGTTTTCCCCACCTGTTTCGACTTGGTCCCACTTAGTCCCAATTTTCCCCAGTTTTCCCCACCTGTTTCCACTTGGTCCCACTTGGTCCCAATTTTCCCCAGTTTTCCCCACCTGTTTCCACTTGGTCCCACTTAGGCCCAATTTTTCCCAGTTTTCCCCACCTGTTTCCACTTGGTCCCACTTGGTCCCAATTTTCCCCAGCTTGCCCCACCTGTTTCCACTTGGTCCAACTTAGTCCCAATTTTCCCCAGTTTTCCCCACCTGTTTCCACTTGGTCCCACTTAGTCCCAATGTTTCCCAGCTTTCCCCACCTGTTTCCACTTGGTCCCACTTAGTCCCAATTTCTCCCAATTTTCTTCACCCGTTTCCACTTGGTCCCACTTAGTCCCCATTTTCCCCAATTTTCCCCACCTGTTTCCACTTGGTCCCACTTGGTCCCAATTTTTCCCAGTTTTCCCCACCTGTTTCCACTTGGTCCCACTGGGTCCCAATTTCCCCCAGTTATCCCCCCCTGTTTCCACTTGGTCCCACTTGGTCCCAATTTTTCCCAGTTTTCCCCACCCGTTTCCACTTGGTCCCACTTAGGCCCAATTTTTCCAACTTTTCGCCACCTGTTTCCACTTGGACCCACTTAGTCCCAATTTTCCCCAGCTTTCCCCACTTGTTTCCACGTGGTCCCACTTAGTCCCCATTTTCCCCAGTTTTCCCATCTGTTTCCACTTGGTCCCACTTAGTCCCAACTTTTCCCAGTTTTCCCCACCTGTTTCCACTTGGTCCCACTTGGTCCCAATTTTTCCCAGTTTTCCCCACCTGTTTCCACTTGGTCCCACTTAGGCCCAATTTTTCCCAGTTTTCCCCACCTGTTTCCACTTGGTCCCACTGGGTCCCGATTTTCCCCAGCTTTCCCCACCTGTTTCCACTTGCTCCAACTTAGTCCCAATGTTTCGCAGCTTTCCCCACCTGTTTACACTTGGTCCCACTTAGTCCCAATTTTCCCCAGTTTTTCCCACCTGTTTCCACTTGGTCCCACTTAGTCCCAATTTTTCCCACTTTTCCCCACCTTTTTGCCCTTGGTCCCACTTAGTCCCAATTTTTCCCAGGTTTCCCCACCTGCTTCCACTTGGTCCCACTTGGTCCCAATTTTTCCCAGTTTTCCCCACCCGTTTCCACTTGGTCCCACTTAGTCCCAATTTCTCCCAATTTTCCCCACCCGTTTCCACTTGGTCCCACTTAGTCCCAATTTTTCCCAGTTTTCCCCACCTGTTTCCACTTGGTCCCATTTAGTCCCAATTTTTCCCATTTTCCCCCACCTGTTTCCACTTGGTCCCACTTGGTCCCAATTTTTCCCACTTTTCCCCACCTGTTTCCACTTCGCCCCAGTTAGTCCCAATTTTTCCTAGTTTTCCCCACCTGTTTCCACTTGGTCCCACTTGGTCCCAATTTTCCCCAGCTTTCCCCACCTGTTTCCACTTGGTCCAACTTAGTTTCAATTTTCCCCAGCTTTCCCCACCTGTTTCCACTTGGTCCAACTGGGTCCCAATTTTTCCAAGTTTTCCCCACTCGTTTCCACTTGGTCCCACTTAGTCCCCATTTTTCGCAGTTTTCCCCACCTGTTTCCACTTGGTCCCACTTAGTCCCAATTTTTCCCAGTTTTCCCCACCTGTTTCCACTTGGTCCCACTTAGTCCCAATTTTTCCCAGTTTTCCCCACCTGTTTCCACTCGGTCCCACTTGGTCCCAATTTTTCCCGCGTTTCCCCACCCGTTTCCACTTCGCCCCACTTAGTCTCAATTTTTCCCAGTTTTCCCCACCTGTTTCCACTTGGTCCCACTTGGTCCCAATTTTCCCCAGCTTTCCCCACCTGTTTCCACTTGGTCCAACTTAGTCCCAATTTTTCCCAGTTTTCCCCACTTGTTTCCACTTGGTCCCACTTAGTCCCAATTTTTGCCAGTTTTCCCCACCTGTTTCCACTTGGTCCAACTTAGTCCCAATTTTTCCAAGTTTTCCCCACCTGTTTCCACTTGGTCCCACTTGGTCCCAATTTTTCCCACTTTTCCCCACCTGTTTCCACTTCGCCCCACTTAGTCCCAATTTTTCCCAATTTTCCCCACCTGTTTCCACTTGGTCCCACTTGGTCCCAATTTTCTCCAGCTTTCCCCACCTGTTTCCACTTGGTCCAACTTAGTCCCAATGTTTCCCAGTTTTCCCCACCTGTTTCCACTTGGTCCAACTTAGTCCCAATTTTTCCCAGTTTTCCCCACCTGTTTCCACTTGGTCCCACTCAGTCCCAATTTTTCCCAGTTTTCCCCACGTGTTTCCACTTGGTCCCACTTGTCCCAATTTTTCCTAGTTTTCCCCCCCTGTTTCCACTTGGTCCCACTCAGTCCCAATTTTTCCCA
The DNA here is from genome assembly GCA_964036045.1 of Eutreptiella sp. 'Long Island Sound 2002'. Taxonomy (NCBI): domain Eukaryota; phylum Euglenozoa; class Euglenophyceae; order Eutreptiales; family Eutreptiaceae; genus Eutreptiella; species Eutreptiella sp. 'Long Island Sound 2002'. The sequence goes on along the minus strand of CAXIWF010000614.1, from coordinate 42,331 downwards.
GTTTTCCCCACCTGTTTCCACTTGGTCCCACTTAGTCCCAATTTTCCCCAGATTTCCCACCTGTTTCCACCTGGTCCCAATTGGTCCCAATTTTTCCCACTTTTCCCCACCTGTTTCCACTTGGTCCCACTTAGTCCCAATTTTTCCCAGTTTTCCCCCCCTGTTTCCACTTGGTCCCACTCAGTCCCAATTTTCCTCAGTTTTCCCCACCTGTTTCCACTTGGTCCCACTTAGTCCCAATTTTCCCCAGTTTTCCCACCTGTTTCCACCTGGTCCCACTTGGTCCCAATTTTTCCCACTTTTCCCCACCTGTTTCCACTTGGTCCCACTTAGTCCCAATTTTTCCCAGTTTTCCCCACCTGTTTCCACTTGGTCCCACTTAGTCCCAATTTTTCCCAGTTTTCCAACCTCTTTCCACCTGGTCTCACTTGGTCCCAATTTTTCCTAGTTTTCCCCACGTGTTTCCACTTGGTCCCACTTGGTCCCAATTTTCCCCATCTTTCCCCACCTGTTTCCACTTGGTCCAACTTAGTCCCAATTTTTCCCAGTTTTCCCCACCTGTTTCCACTTGGTCCAACTTAGTCCCAATTTTTCCCAGTTTTCCCCACCTGTTTCCACTTGGTCCCACTCAGTCCGAATTTTTCCCAGCTTTCCCCACCTGTTTCCACTTGGTCCCACTTAGTCCCAATTTTTTCCCAGTTTTCCCCACCTGTTTCCACTTGGTCCCACTTAGTCCCAATTTTTCCCGGCTTGCCCCACCTGTTTCCACTTGGTCCCACTTGGTCCCAATTTTTCCCAGTTTTCCCCACCTGTTTCCACTTGGTCCCACTTGGTCCCAATTTTCCCCATCTTTCCCCACCTGTTTCCACTTGGTCCAACTTAGTCCCAATTTTTCCCAGTTTTCCCCACCTGTTTCCACTTGGTCCAACTTAGCCCCAATTTTTCCCAGTTTTCCCCACCTGTTTCCACTTGGTCCCACTCAGTCCCAATTTTTCCCAGCTTTCCCCACCTGTTTCCACTTGGTCCCACTTAGTCCCAATTTTTCCAAGTTTTCCCCACCTGTTTCCACTTGGTCCCACTTGGTCCCAATTTTTCCCACTTTTCCCCACCTGTTTCCACTTCGCCCCACTTAGTCCCAATTTTTCCCAATTTTCCCCACCTGTTTCCACTTGGTCCCACTTGGTCCCAATTTTCCCCAGCTTTCCCCACCTGTTTCCACTTGGTCCCACTTAGTCCCAATTTTTCCCAGTTTTCCCCACCTTTTTGCCCTTGGTCCCACTTAGTCCCAATTTTTCCCAGGTTTCCCCACCTGCTTCCACTTGGTCCCACTTGGTCCCAATTTTTCCCAGTTTTCCCCACCTGTTTCCACTTGGTCCCACTTAGTCCCATTTTTTCCACGTTTTTCCCACGTGTTTCCACTTGGTCCCACTTAGTCCCAATTTTTCCCAGATTTCCCCACCTGTTTCCACTTGGTCCCACTTAGTCCCAATTTCTCCCAATTTTCCCCACCCGTTTCCACTTGGTCCCACTTAGTCCCAATTTTTCCCAGTTTTCCCCACCTGTTTCCACTTGGTCCCATTTGGTCCCAATTTTTCCCATTTTCCCCCACCTGTTTCCACTTGGTCCCACTTGGTCCCAATTTTTCCCACTTTTCCCCACCTGTTTCCACTTCGCCCCACTTAGTCCCAATTTTTCCCAGTTTTCCCCACCTGTTTCCACTTGGTCCCACTTGGTCCCAATTTTCCCCAGCTTTCCCCACCTGTTTCCACTTGGTCCAACTTAGTCCCAATTTTCCCCAGCTTTCCCCACCTGTTTCCACTTGGTCCAACTGGGTCCCAATTTTTCCAAGTTTTCCCCACTTGTTTCCACTTGGTCCAACTTAGTCCCAATTTTTCCTAGCTTTCCCCACCTGTTTCCACTTGGTCCAACTTAGTCCCAATTTTCCCCAGTTTTCCCCACCTGTTTCCACTTGGTCCAACTTAGTCCCAATTCTCCTCAGTTTTCCCCACATGTTTCCACTTGGTCCCACTTAGTCCCAATTTTTCCCAGTTTTCCCCACCTGTTACCACTTGGTCCCACTTAGTCCCAATTTTTCCCAGTCTTCCCCATCTGTTTCCACTTGGTCCCACTTAGTCCCCGTTTTTGCCAGTTTTCCCCACCTATTTCCACTTGGTCCCACTTAGTCCCAATTTTTCCCAGTTTTCCCCACCTGTTTCGACTTGGTCCCACTTTGTCCCGATTTTTCCTAGTTTGCCCCAGTTGTTTCCACTTGGTCCCACATAGTCCCGATTTCCCCCAATTTTCCCCACCTGTTTCCACTTGGTCCCACTTAGTCCCCGTTTTTCCCAGTTTTCCCCACCTGTTTCCACTTGGTCCCACTTAGTCCCAATTTTCCCTAGTTTTCCCCACCCGTTTCCACTTGGTCCCACTTAGTCCCAATATTTCCCAGTTTTCCCCACCTGTTTCCACTTGGTGCCACTTAGTCCCAATTTTTCCCAGTTTTCCCCACCTGTCTCCACTTGGTCCCACTTAGTCCCCGTTTTGCCCAGTTTTCCCCACCTGTTTCCACTTGGTCCCACTTAGTCCCAATTTTCCCCAGTTTTCCCCACCCGTTTCCACTTGGTCCCACTTAGTCCCAATTTTCCTCAGTTTTCCCCACCTGTTTCCACTTGGTCCCACTTGGTCCCAATTTTCCCAGTTTTCCCCACCTGTTTCCACTTGGTCCCACTTAGTCCCAATTTTTCCCAGTTTCCCCACTTGTTTCCACTTGGTCCCACTTGTCCCAATTTTTTCCTAGTTTTCCCCCCCTGTTTCTACTTGGTCCAACTTAGTCACAATTTTTCCCAGGTATCCCCACCTGTGTCCACTTGGTCCCACTTGGCCCCAAAATTTTCCCACTTTTCCCCACCCGTTTCCACTTCGCCCCACTTAGTCCCAATTTTTCCCAGTTTTTGCCACCTGTTTCCACTTGGTCCCACTTAGTCCCAATTTTTCCCAGTTTTCCCCACCTGTTTCCACTTGGTCCCACTTAGTCCCAATTCCCCAGTTTTCCCCACCTGTTTCCACTTGGTCCCACTTAGTCCCAATTTTCCCTAGTTTTCCCCACCCGTTTCCACTTGGTCCCACTTAGTCCCAAGTTTTCCCAGTTTTGATCACCTGTTTCCACTTGGTCCCACTTAGTCCCAATTTTTCCCAGTTTTCCCCCACCTGTTTCCACTTGGGGCCACTTAGTCCCAATTTTACCCAGTTTTCCCCACCTGTTTCCACTTGGTCCCACTTAGTCCCCGTTTTTCCCAGTTTTCCCCACCTGTTTCCACTTGGTCCCACTTAGTCCCAATTTTCCCTAGTTTTCCCCAGCCGTTTCCACTTGGTCCCACTTAGTCCCAATTTTTCCCAGTTTTCCCCGCCTGTTTCCACTTGGTGCCCCTTAGTCCCAATTTTTCCCAGTTTTCCCCACCTGTTTCCACTTGGTCCCACTTAGTCCCCGTTTTTCCCAGTTTTCCCCACCTGTTTCCACTTGGTCCCACTTAGTCCCAATTTTTCCCAGTTTTCCCCACCCGTTTCCACTTGGTCCCACTTAGTCCCAATTTTCCTCAGTTTTCCCCACCTGTTTCCACTTGGTCCCACTTGGTCCCAATTTTCCCAGTTTTCCCCACCTGTTTCCACTTGGTCCCACTTAGTCCCAATTTTTCCTAGTTTCCCCACCTGTTTCCACTTGGTCCCACTTGTCCCAATTTTTTCCTAGTTTTCCCCCCCTGTATCCACTTGGTCCAACTTAGTCACAATTTTTCCCAGGTTTCCCCACCTGTTTCCACTTGGTCCCACTTGGTCCCAAATTTTTCCCACTTTTCCCCACCCGTTTCCACTTCGCCCCACTTAGTCCCAATTTTCCCCAGTTTTCCCCACCTGTTTCCACTTGGTCCCACTTGGTCCCAATTTTCCCCAGCTTTCCCCACCTGTTTCCACTTGGTCCAACTTAGTCCCAATTTTTCCCAGTTTTCCCCACCTGTTTCCACTTGGTCCCACTTAGTCCCAATTTTTCCCAGGTTTCCCCACCTGTTTCCACTTGGTCCCACTTAGTCCCAATTTTCCCTAGTTTTGCCCACCTGTTTCCACTTGGTCCCACTTAGTCCCAATTTTTCCCAGTTTTCCCCACCCGTTTCCACTTGGTCCCACTTAGTCCCAATTTTCCCCAGTTTTGCCCACCTGTTTCCACTTGGTCCCACTTAGTCCCAATTTTTCCCAGTTTTCCCCACCTGTTTCCACTTGGTCCCACTTAGTCCCAATTTTTCCCAGTTTTCCCCACCTGTTTCCACTTGGTCCCACTTAGTCCCAATTTTTCCCAGGTTTCCCCACCTGTTTCCACTTGGTCCCACTTAGTCCCAATTTTCCCTAGTTTTGCCCACCTGTTTCCACTTGGTCCCACTTAGTCCCAATTTTTCCCAGTTTTCCCCACCCGTTTCCACTTGGTCCCACTTAGTCCCAATTTTCCCCAGTTTTGCCCACCTGTTTCCACTTGGTCCCACTTAGTCCCAATTTTTCCCAGTTTTCCCCACCTGTTTCCACTTGGTCCCACTTAGTCCCAGTTTTTCCCAGTTTTCCCACCTGTTTCCACTTGGTCCCACTTGGTCCCAATTTTTCCCACTTTTCCCCACCTGTTTCCACTGCGCCCCACGTAGTCCCAATTTTTCCCAGTCTTCCCCACCTGTTTCCACTTGGTCCCACTTGGTCCCAATTTTCCCCAGCTTTCCCCACCTGTTTCCACTTGGTCCAACTTAGTCCCAATTTTTCCCAGTTTTCCCCACCTGTTTCCACTTGGTCCAACTTAGTCCCAATTTTTCCAAGTTTTCCCCACCCGTTTCTACTTGGTCCCACTTAGTCCCAATTTTCCCAGTTTTCCCCACCTGTTTCCACTTGGTCCCACTCAGTCCCAATTTTTCCCAGTTTTCCCCACCTGTTCCCACTTGGTCCCACGTAGTCCCAATTTTTCCCTGTTTTCCCCACCTGTTTCGACTTGGTCCCACTTAGTCCCAATTTTTCCCAGTATTCCAAACCTGTTTCCACCTGGTCCCACTTGGTCCCAATTTTTCCCAGTTTTCCCCACCTGTTTCCACCTGGTCCCACTTAGTCCCAATTTTCCCCAGTTTTCCCCACCTGTTTCCACTTGGTCCCACTCAGTCCCAATTTTTCCCAGTTTTCCCCACCTGTTTCCACTTGGTCCCACTTAGTCCCAATTTTTCCCAGTTTTCCCACCTGTTTCCACCTGGTCCCACTTGGTCCCAATTTTTCCCAGTTTTCCCCACCTGTTTCCACTTGGTCCCACTTAGTCCCAATTTTCCCCAGTTTTCCCCACCTGTTTCCACTTGGTCCCACTCAGTCCCAATTTTTCCCAGTTTTCCCCACCTGTTTCCACTTGGTCCCACTTAGTCCCAATTTTCCTCAGTTTTCCCCACGTGTTTCCACTTGGTCCCACTTGGTCCCAATTTTCCCAGTTTTCCCCACCTGTTTCCACTTGGTCCCACTTAGTCCCAGTTTTTCCAAGTTTTCCCACCTGTTTCCACCTGGTCCCACTTGGTCCCAATTTTTCCCACTTTTCCCCACCTGTTTCCACTTCGCCCCACTTAGTCCCAATTTTTTCCAGTTTTCCCCACCTGTTTCCACTTGGTCCCACTTGGTCCCAATTTTCCCCAGCTTTCCCCACCTGCTTCCACTTGGTCCAACTTAGTCCCAATTTTTCCCAGTTTTCCCCACCTGTTTCCACTTGGTCCAACTTAGTCCCAATTTTTCCCAGTTTTCCCCACCTGTTTCCACTTGGTCCAACTTAGTCCCAATTTTTCCAAGTTTTCCCCACCTGTTTCCACTTGGTCCCACTTAGTCCCAATTTTCCCAGTTTTCCCCACCTGTTTCCACTTGGTCCCACTTAGTCCCAATTTTTCCCAGTTTTCCCCACCTGTTTCGACTTGGTCCCACTTAGTCCCAATTTTTCCCAGTTTTCCCACCTGTTTCCACCTGGTCCCACTTGGTCCCAATTTTTCCCAGTTTTCCCCACCTGTTTCCACTTGGTCCCACTTGTCCCAATTTTTCCTAGTTTCCCCCCCCCTGTTTCCACTTGGTCCCACTCAGTCCCAATTTTTCCCAGTTTTCCCCACCTGTTTCCACTTGGTCCCACTTAGTCCCAATTTTTCCCAGTTTTCCCCACCTGTTTCCACTTGGTCCCACTCAGTCCCAATTTTTCCCTGTTTTCCCCACCTGTTTCCACTTGGTCCCACTTAGTCCCAATTTTTCCCAGTTTTCCCCACTTGTTTCCACTTGGTCCCACTTAGTCCCAATTTTTCCCAGTTTTCCCCACCTGTTTCCACTTGGTCCCACTTAGTCCCAATTTTTCCCAGTTTTCCCACCTGTTTCCACCTGGTCCCACTTGGTCCCAATTTTTCCCAGTTTTCCCCACCTGTTTCCACTTGGTCCCACTTAGTCCCAATTTTCCCCAGTTTTCCCCACCTGTTTCCACTTGGTCCCACTCAGTCCCAATTTTTCCCAGTTTTCCCCACCTGTTTCCACTTGGTCCCACTTAGTCCCAATTTTCCTCAGTTTTCCCCACGTGTTTCCACTTGGTCCCACTTGGTCCCAATTTTCCCAGTTTTCCCCACCTGTTTCCACTTGGTCCCACTTAGTCCCAGTTTTTCCAAGTTTTCCCACCTGTTTCCACCTGGTCCCACTTGGTCCCAATTTTTCCCACTTTTCCCCACCTGTTTCCACTTCGCCCCACTTAGTCCCAATTTTTTCCAGTTTTCCCCACCTGTTTCCACTTGGTCCCACTTGGTCCCAATTTTCCCCAGCTTTCCCCACCTGTTTCCACTTGGTCCAACTTAGTCCCAATTTTTCCCAGTTTTCCCCACCTGTTTCCACTTGGTCCAACTTAGTCCCAATTTTTCCCAGTTTTCCCCACCTGTTTCCACTTGGTCCAACTTAGTCCCAATTTTTCCAAGTTTTCCCCACCTGTTTCCACTTGGTCCCACTTAGTCCCAATTTTCCCAGTTTTCCCCACCTGTTTCCACTTGGTCCCACTTAGTCCCAATTTTTCCCAGTTTTCCCCACCTGTTTCGACTTGGTCCCACTTAGTCCCAATTTTTCCCAGTTTTCCCACCTGTTTCCACCTGGTCCCACTTGGTCCCAATTTTTCCCAGTTTTCCCCACCTGTTTCCACTTGGTCCCACTTGTCCCAATTTTTCCTAGTTTCCCCCCCCCTGTTTCCACTTGGTCCCACTCAGTCCCAATTTTTCCCAGTTTTCCCCACCTGTTTCCACTTGGTCCCACTTAGTCCCAATTTTTCCCAGTTTTCCCCACCTGTTTCCACTTGGTCCCACTCAGTCCCAATTTTTCCCTGTTTTCCCCACCTGTTTCCACTTGGTCCCACTTAGTCCCAATTTTTCCCAGTTTTCCCCACTTGTTTCCACTTGGTCCCACTTAGTCCCAATTTTCCTCAGTTTTCCCCACGTGTTTCCACTTGGTCCCACTTGGTCCCAATTTTCCCAGTTTTCCCCACCTGTTTCCACTTGGTCCCACTTAGTCCCAATTTTTCCCAGTTTTCCCCACCTGTTTCCACTTGGTCCCACTTAGTCCCAATTTTTCCCAGTTTTCCCCACCTGTTTCCACTTGGTCCCACTTAGTCCCAATTTTCCCTAGTTTTGCCCACCTGTTTCCACTTGGTCCCACTTAGTCCCAATTTTTCCAAGTTTTCCCCACCCGTTTCCACTTGGTCCCACTTAGTCCCAATTTTCCCTAGTTTTGCCCACCTGTTTCCACTTGGTCCCACTTAGTCCCAATTTTTCCCAGTTTTCCCCACCTGTTTCCACTTGGTCCCACTTGGTCCCAATTTTCCCAGTTTTCCCCACCTGTTTCCACTTGGTCCCACTTAGTCCCAGTTTTTCCCAGTTTTCCCACCTGTTTCCACTTGGTCCCACTTGGTCCCAATTTTTCCCACTTTTCCCCACCTGTTTCCACTTCGCCCCACGTAGTCCCAATTTTTCCCAGTTTTCCCCACCTGTTTCCACTTGGTCCCACTTGGTCCCAATTTTCCCCAGCTTTCCCCACCTGTTTCCACTTGGTCCAACTTAGTCCCAATTTTTCCCAGCTTTCCCCACCTGTTTCCACTTGGTCCAACTTAGTTCCAATTTTTCCAAGTTTTCCCCACCCGTTTCTACTTGGTTCCACTTAGTCCCAATTTTCCCAGTTTTCCCCACCTGTTTCCACTTGGTCCCACTCAGTCCCAATTTTTCCCAGTTTTCCCCACCTGTTTCCACTTGGTCCCACTTAGTCCCAATTTTTCCCTGTTTTCCCCACCTGTTTCGACTTGGTCCCACTTAGTCCCAATTTTTCCCAGTTTTCCCACCTGTTTCCACCTGGTCCCACTTGGTCCCAATTTTTCCCAGTTTTCCCCACCTGTTTCCACTTGGTCCCACTTAGTCCCAATTTTTCCTAGTTCCCCCCCCCCTGTTTCCACTTGGTCCCACTCAGTCCCAATTTTTCCGAGTTTTCCCCCCCTGTTTCCACTTGGTCCCACTTAGTCCCAATTTTCCCCAGTTTTCCCACCTGTTTCCACCTGGTCCCACTTGGTCCCAATTTTTCCCAGTTTTCCCCACCTGTTTCCACTTGGTCCCACTTAGTCCCAATTTTCCCCAGTTTTCCCCACCTGTTTCCACTTGGTCCCACTCAGTCCCAATTTTTCCCAGTTTTCCCCACCTGTTTCCACTTGGTCCCACTTAGTCCCAATTTTCCTCAGTTTTCCCCACGTGTTTCCACTTGGTCCCACTTGGTCCCAATTTTCCCAGTTTTCCCCACCTGTTTCCACTTGGTCCCACTTAGTCCCAGTTTTTCCAAGTTTTCCCACCTGTTTCCACCTGGTCCCACTTGGTCCCAATTTTCCCCACTTTTCCCCACCTGTTTCCACTTCGCCCCACTTAGTCCCAATTTTTCCCAGTTTTCCCCACCTGTTTCCACTTGGTCCCACTTGGTCCCAATTTTCCCCAGCTTTCCCCACCTGTTTCCACTTGGTCCAACTTAGTCCCAATTTTTCCCAGTTTTCCCCACCTGTTTCAACTTGGTCCAACTTAGTCCCAATTTTTCCCAGTTTTCCCCACCTGTTTCCACTTGGTCCAACTTAGTCCCAATTTTTCCAAGTTTTTCCCACCCGTTTCCACTTGGTCCCACTTAGTCCCAATTTTCCCAGTTTTCCCCACCTGTTTCCACTTGGTCCCACTCAGTCCCAATTTTTCCCAGTTTTCCCACCTGTTTCCACCTGGTCCCACTTGGTCCCAATTTTTCCCAGTTTTCCCCACCTGTTTCCACTTGGTCCCACTTGTCCCAATTTTTCCTAGTTTCCCCCCCCCTGTTTCCACTTGGTCCCACTCAGTCCCAATTTTTCCCAGTTTTCCCCACCTGTTTCCACTTGGTCCCACTTAGTCCCAATTTTTCCCAGTTTTCCCCACCTGTTTCCACTTGGTCCCACTCAGTCCCAATTTTTCCTCGTTTTCCCCACCTGTTTCCACTTGGTCCCACTTAGTCCCAATTTTTCCCAGTTTTCCCCACCTGTTTCCACTTGGTCCCACTTAGTCCCAATTTTCCTCAGTTTTCCCCACGTGTTTCCACTTGGTCCCACTTGGTCCCAATTTTCCCAGTTTTCCCCACCTGTTTCCACTTGGTCCCACTTAGTCCCAGTTTTTCCAAGTTTTCCCACCTGTTTCCACCTGGTCCCACTTGGTCCCAATTTTCCCCACTTTTCCCCACCTGTTTCCACTTCGCCCCACTTAGTCCCAATTTTTCCCAGTTTTCCCCACCTGTTTCCACTTGGTCCCACTTGGTCCCAATTTTCCCCAGCTTTCCCCACCTGTTTCCACTTGGTCCAACTTAGTCCCAATTTTTCCCAGTTTTCCCCACCTGTTTCAACTTGGTCCAACTTAGTCCCAATTTTTCCCAGTTTTCCCCACCTGTTTCCACTTGGTCCAACTTAGTCCCAATTTTTCCCAGTTTTCCCACCTGTTTCCACCTGGTCCCACTTGGTCCCAATTTTTCCCAGTTTTCCCCACCTGTTTCCACTTGGTCCCACTTGTCCCAATTTTTCCTAGTTCCCCCCCCCCTGTTTCCACTTGGTCCCACTCAGTCCCAATTTTTCCCAGTTTTCCCCACCTGTTTCCACTTGGTCCCACTTAGTCCCAATTTTTCCCAGTTTTCCCCACCTGTTTCCACTTGGTCCCACTCAGTCCCAATTTTTCCTCGTTTTCCCCACCTGTTTCCACTTGGTCCCACTTAGTCCCAATTTTTCCCAGTTTTCCCCACCTGTTTCCACTTGGTCCCACTTAGTCCCAATTTTCCTCAGTTTTCCCCACGTGTTTCCACTTGGTCCCACTTGGTCCCAATTTTCCCAGTTTTCCCCACCTGTTTCCACTTGGTCCCACTTAGTCCCAATTTTTCCCAGTTTTCCCCACCTGTTTCCACTTGGTCCCACTCAGTCCCAATTTTTCCTCGTTTTCCCCACCTGTTTCCACTTGGTCCCACTTAGTCCCAATTTTTCCCAGTTTTCCCCACCTGTTTCCACTTGGTCCCACTTAGTCCCAGTTTTTCCCAGTTTTCCCACCTGTTTCCACCTGGTCCCACTTGGTCCCAATTTTTCCCACTTTTCCCCACCTGTTTCCACTTCGCCCCACTTAGTCCCAATTTTTCCCAGTTTTCCCCACCTGTTTCCACTTGGTCCCACTTGGTCCCAATTTTCCCCAGCTTTCCCCACCTGTTTCCACTTGGTCCAACTTAGTCCCAATTTTTCCCAGTTTTCCCCACCTGTTTCCACTTGGTCCCACTTAGTCCCAATTTTTCAGAGTTTTCCCTACCTGTTTACACTTGGTCCCACTTAGTCCCAATTTTCCCCAGTTTTCCCCACCTGTTTCCACTTGGTCCCACTTAGTCCCAATTTTTCCCAGTTTTCCCCACCTGTTTCTACTTGGTCCAACGTAGTCCCTATTTTTCCCAGTTTTCCCCACCTGTTTCCACTTGGTCCCACTTGATCCCAATTTTTCCCAGTTTTCCCCACCTGTTTCCACTTCGTCCCGCTTAGTCCCAATTTTTCCTAGTTTTCCGCACCTGTTTCCACTTGGTCCCACTTAGTCCCAATTTTTCCCAGTTTTTCCCACCTGCTTCCACTTGGTCCCACTTAGTCCCGATTTTTCCCAGTTTTCCCCACCTGTTTCCACTTGGTCCCACTTAGTCCCAATTTTCCCCCGTTTTCCCCCGTTTTCCCCACGTGTTTCAACTTGGTCCCACTTAGTCCCAATTTTTCCCAGTATTCCAAACCTGTTTCCACTTGGTCCCACTTAGTCCGAATTTTTCCCAAGTTTCCCCACCTGTATCCAGTTGGTCCCACTTAGTCCCAATTTTTCCCAGTTTTCCCCACCTGTTTCCACTTGGTCCCACTTAGTCCCAATTGTTCCCAGTTTTCCCCACCTGTTTCCACTTGGTCCCACTTAGTCCCAATTTTTCCTAGTTTTCCCCACCTGTTTCCACTTGGTCCCACTTAGTCCCAATTTTTCCCAGTATTCCAAACCTGTTTCCACTTGGTCCCACTTAGTCCCAATTTTCCCCAGTTTTCCCCATCTGTTTCCACTTGGTCCCACTTAGTCCCAATTTTTCCCAGTATTCTAAACCGGTTTCCACTTGGTCCCACTTGGTCCCAATTTTCCCCAGTTTTCCCCACCTGTTTCTACTTGGTCCAACGTAGTCCCAGGTTTTCCCAGTTTTCCCCACCTGTTTCCACTTGGTCCCACTTAGTCCCAATTTTTCCCAGTTTTCCCCAGTTGTTTCCACTTGGTCCAACGTAGTCCCAATTTTTCCCAGTTTCCCCCACGTGTTTCAACTTGGTCCCACTTAGTCCCAATTTTTCCCAGTTTTCCCCGCCTGTTTCCACTTGGTCCCACTTAGTCCCAATTTTTCCCAGGTTTCCCCACCTGTTTCCACTTGGTCCCATTTAGTCCCAATTTTTACTAGTTTTCCCCACCTGTTTCCACTTGGTCCCACTTAGTCCCAATTTTTCCCAGTATTCCAAACCTGTTTCCACTTGGTCCCACTTAGTCCCAATTGTCCGCAGTTTTCCCCACTTGTTTCCACTTAGTCCCACTTAGTCCCAATTTTTCCCAGTTTCCCCCACCTGTTTCCACTTGGTCCCACTTAGTCCCAATTTTTCCCAGTTTTCCCCACGTGTTTCAACTTGGTCCCACTTAGTCCCAATTTTTCCCAGTATTCCAAACCTGTTTCCACTTGGTTTCACTTAGTCCGAATTTTTCCCAGTTTTCCCCACCTGTTTCCACTTGGTCCCACTTAGTCCCAATTGTTCCCAGTTTTCCCCACCTGTTTCCACTTGGTCCCACTTAGTCCCAATTTTTCCCAGTATTACAAACCTGTTTCCACTTGGTCCCACTTGGTCCCAATTTTTCCCAGTTTTCTCCACCTGTTTCCACTTGGTCCCGCTTAGTCCCAATTTTTCCTAGTTTTCCCCACCTGTTTCCACTTGGTCCCACTTAGTCCCAATTTTTCCCAGTTTTTCCCACTTTTTTCCACTTGGTCCCACTTGGTCCCAATTTTTCCCAGTTTTCCCCACCTGTTTCCACTTGGTCCAACTTAGTCCCAATTTCCCCCAGTTTTCCCCACCTGTTTCCACTTGGTCCCACTTAGTCCCAATTTTTCCCAGTATTCCAAACCTGTTTCCACTTGGTCCCACTTAGTCCCAATTTTTCCCAGTTTTCCCCACCTGTTTCCACTTGGTCCCACTTAGTCCCAATTTTTCCCACTTTTCCCCACGTGTTTCAACTTGGTCCCACTTGGTCCCAATTTTTCGCAGTATTCCAAACCTGTTTCCACTTGGTCCCACTTGGTCCGAACTTTTCCCAGGTTTCCCCACCTGTTTCCACTTGGTCCCACTTGGTGCCAATTTTTCCCAGTTTTCCCCACCTGTTTCCACTTGGTCCCACTTAGTCCCAATTTTTCCTAGTTTTCCCCACCTGTTTCCACTTGGTCCCACTTAGTCCCAATTTTCCCCAGTTTTCCCCATCTGTTTCCACTTGGTCCCACTTGGTCCCAATTTTTCCCAGTATTCCAAACCTGATTCCACCTGGTCCCACTTAGTCCCAATTTTCCCCAGTTTTCCCACCTGTTTCCACTTGGTCCCACTTAGTCCCAATTTTTCCCAGTTTTCCCCACCTGTTTCCACTTGGTCCCACTTAGTCCCAATTTTTCCCAGTTTTCCCCACCCGTTTCAACTTGGTCCCACTTAGTCCCAATTTTCCCCAGTATTCCAAAACTGTTTCCACTTCGTCCCACTTAGTCCGAATTTTTCCCAGGTTTCCCCACCTGTTTCCACTTGGTCCCACTTAGTCCCAATTTTTCCCAGTATTCAAAACCTGTTTCCACTTGGTCCCAGTTAGTCCCAATTTTTCCCAGTTTTCCCCACGTGTTTCAACTTGGTCCCACTTAGTCCCAATTTTTCCCAGTTTTCCCCACCAGTTTCCACTTGGTCCCACTTGGTCCTAATTTTTCCCAGTTTTCCCCACCTGTTTCCACTTGGGCCAACTTAGTCCCAATTTTTGCCAGTTTTCCCCACCTGTTTCCACTTGGTCCCACTTAGTCCCAATTTCCCCCAGTTTTCCCCACCTGGTTGCACTTGGTCCCACTTAGTCCCAATTTTTCCCAGTATTCCAAAACTGTTTCCACTTGGTCCCACTTAGTCCGAATTTTTCCCAGGTTTCCCCACCTGTTTCCACTTGGTCCCACTTAGTCCCAAATTTTCCCAGTTTTCCCCACCTGTTTCCACTTGGTCCCACTTGGTCCCAATTTTTCGCATTTTTCCCCACCAGTTTCCACTCGGTCCCACTTAGTCCCAATTTTCCCCAGTTTTCCCCACCTGTTTCCACTTGGTCCCACTTAGTCCCAATTTTTCCCAGTTTTCCCCAGCTGTTTCCACTTGGTCCCACTTAGTCCCAATTTTTCCCAGTTTTCCCCACGTCTTTCCACTTGGTCCCACTTGGTCCCAATTTTTCGCATTTTTCCCCACCTGTTTCCACTCGGTCCCACTTAGTCCCAATTTCCCCCAGTTTTCCCCACCTTTTTCCACTTGGTCCCACTTAGTCCCCATTTTCCCCAGTTTTCCCCACCTGTTTCCACTTGGTCCCACTTAGTCCGAATTTTTCCCAGTTTTCCCCACGTGTTTCAACTTGGTCCCACTTAGTCCAAATTTTTCCCAGTATTCCAAACCTGTTTCCACTTGGTCCCACTTAGTCCGAATTTTTCCCAGGTTCCCCACCTGTTTCCACTTGGTCCCACTTAGTCCCAATTTTTCCCAGTTTTCCCCACCTGTTTCCACTTGGTCCCACTTAGTCCCAATTTTTCCCGGTTTTCCCCACCTGTTTCCACTTGGTCCCACTTAGTCCCAATTTTTCCCAGTTTTTCCCACCTTTTTCCACTTAGTCCCACTTGGTCTGAAATTTTCCCAATTTTCCCCAACTGTTTCCACTTGGTCCAACTTAGTCCCAATTTTTCCCAGTTTTCCCCACCTGTTTCCACTTGGTCCCACTTAGTCCCAATTTCCCCCACTTTTCCCCACCTGTTTCCACTTGGTCCCACTTAGTCCCAATTTTTCCCAGTTTTCCCCAACTGTTTCCACTTGGTCCCACTTAGTCCCAATTTTCCCCAGTTTTTCCCACCTTTTTCCACTTGTTCCCACTTAGTCCCCATTTCCCCCAGTTTTCCCCACCTGTTTCCACTTGGTCCCACTTAGTCCCCATTTCCCCCAGCTTTCCCCACCTGTTTCCACTTGGTCCCACTCAGTCCCAATTTTTCCCAGCTTCCCCCACCTGTTTCCACTTGGTCCCACTTAGTCCCAATTTTTCCCAGTTTTCCCCAGCTGTTTCCACTTGGTCCCACTTAGTCCCATCTTTTCTCAGCTTTCCCCACACCTTTCCAGTTGGTCCCACTTAGTCCCAATTTTTCCCAGTTTTCCCCACCTGTTTCCACTTGGTCCCACTTGGTCCCAATTTTTCCCAGTTTTCCCCACCTGTTTCCACTTGGTCCCACTTAGTCCCAATTTTTCCCAGTTTTCCCACCTGTTTCCACTTGGTCCCACTTGGTCCCAATTTTTCCCAGTTTTCCCCACCTGTCGCCACTTGGTCCCACTTAGTCCCAATTATCCACGGTTTTCCCCACCTGTTTCCACTTGGTCCCAATGTTCCCCAGTTTTCCCCACCTGTCGCCACTTGGTCCCACTTAGTCCCAATTTCCCCCAGTTTTCCCCACCCGTTTCCACTTGGTCCCACTTAGTCCCAATTTCCCCCAGTTTTCCCCACCTGTTTCCACTTGGTCCCACTTAGTCCCCATTTCCCCCAGCTTTCCCCACCTGTTTCCACTTGGTCCCACTTGGTCCCAATTTTTCCCAGCTTCCCCCACCTGTTTCCACTTGGTCCCACTTAGTCCCAATTTTTCCCAGTTTTCCCCAGCTGTTTCCACTTGGTCCCACTTAGTCCCATTTTTTCTCAGCTTTCCCCACACCTTTCCAGTTGGTCCCACTTAGTCCCAATTTTCCCCAATTTACTCCACCTGTTTCCACTTGGTCCCACTTAGTCCCAATTTTTCTCAGTTTTCCCCACCTGTTTCCACTTGGTCCCACTTAGTCCCAATTTTCCCCAGTTTTCCCCACCTGTTTCCACTTGGTCCCACTTGGTCCCAATTTTTCCCAGCTTTCCCCACCTGTTTCCACTTGGTCCCACTTAGTCCCAATTTTTCCCAGTTTTCCCACCTGTTTCCACCTGGTCCCACTTGGTCCCAATTTTTCCCAGTTTTCCCCACCTGTCGCCACTTGGTCCCACTTAGTCCCAATTATCCACAGTTTTCCCCACCTGTTTCCACTTGGTCCCAATGTTCCCCAGTTTTCCCCACCTGTCGCCACTTGGTCCCACTTAGTCCCAATTTCCCCCAGTTTTCCCCACCTGTTTCCACTTGGTCCCACTTGGTCCCAATGTTCCCCAGTTTTCCCCACCTGTCGCCACTTGGTCCCACTTAGTCCCAATTTTCCCCAGTTTTCCCCACCTGTTTCCACTTGGTCCCACTTAGTCCCAATTTCCCCCAGTTTCCCCCACCTGTTTCCACTTGGTCCCGCTTAGTCCCAATTTTCCCCACTTTCCCCCGCCTGTTTCCACTTGGTCCCACTTAGTCCCAATTTTCCCCAGTTTTCCCCACCTGTTTCCACTTGGTCCAACTCAGTCCCAATTTCCCCCAGTTTTCCCCACCTGTTTCCACTTGGTCCCACTTGGTCCCAATTTTTCCCAGTTTTCCCCACCTGTTTCCACTTGGTCCCACTTAGTCCCAATTTTCCCCAGTTTTCCCCACCTGTTTCCACTTGGTCCCACTTAGTCCCAATTTCCCCCAGCTTTCCCCACCTGTTTCCACTTGGTCCCACTCAGTCCCAATTTTTCCCAGCTTCCCCCACCTGTTTCCACTTGGTCCCACTTAGTCCCAATTTTTCCCAGTTTTCCCCAGCTGTTTCCACTTGGTCCCACTTAGTCCCAATTTTTCTCAGTTTTCCCCACCTGTTTCCACTTGGTCCCACTTAGTCCCAATTTTCCCCAGTTTTCCCCACCTGTTTCCACTTGGTCCCACTTGGTCCCAATTTTTCCCAGTTTTCCCCACCTGTTTCCACTTGGTCCCACTTAGTCCCAATTTTTCCCAGTTTTCCCACCTGTTTCCACTTGGTCCCACTTGGTCCCAATTTTTCCCAGTTTTCCCCACCTGTCGCCACTTGGTCCCACTTAGTCCCAATTTCCCCCAGTTTCCCCCACCTGTTTCCACTTGGTCCCGCTTAGTCCCAATTTTCCCCACTTTCCCCCGCCTGTTTCCACTTGGTCCCAATGTTCCCCAGTTTTCCCCACCTGTCGCCACTTGGTCCCACTTAGTCCCAATTTCCCCCAGTTTTCCCCACCTGTTTCCACTTGGTCCCACTTGGTCCCAATGTTCCCCAGTTTTCCCCACCTGTCGCCACTTGGTCCCACTTAGTCCCAATTTTCCCCAGTTTTCCCCACCTGTTTCCACTTGGTCCCACTTAGTCCCAATTTCCCCCAGTTTCCCCCACCTGTTTCCACTTGGTCCCGCTTAGTCCCAATTTTCCCCACTTTCCCCCGCCTGTTTCCACTTGGTCCCACTTAGTCCCAATTTTCCCCAGTTTTCCCCACCTGTTTCCACTTGGTCCAACTCAGTCCCAATTTCCCCCAGTTTTCCCCACCTGTTTCCACTTGGTCCCACTTGGTCCCAATTTTTCCCAGTTTTCCCCACCTGTTTCCACTTGGTCCCACTTAGTCCCAATTTTTCCCAGTTTTCCCCACCTGTTTCCACTTGGTCCCAATTTGTCCCAAGTTTTCCCAGTTTTCCCCACCTGTTTCCACTTGGTCCCACTTAGTCTTTGTTTTTCCCAGTTTTCCCCACCTGTTTCCACTTAGTCCCACTTAGTCCCAATTTTCCCCAGTTTTCCCCACCTGTTTCCACTTGGTCCCAATTTGTCCCAATTTTTCCCAGTCTTCCCCACCTTTTTCGACTTGGTCCAACTTAGTCCCAATTTTTCCCAGTTTTCCCCACCTGTTTCCACTTGGTCCCACTTGGTCCCAATTTTCCCCAGTTTTTCCCACATGTTTCCACTTGGTCCCACTTGGTCCCAATTTTCCCCAGTTTTCCCCACCTGTTTCCACTTGGTCCCACCTAGTCCGAATCTTTCCCAGTTTTCCCCACCTGTTTCCACTTGGTCCCACTTAGTCCCAATTTTTCTCAGTTTTCCGCACCTTTTTCCACTTGGTCCCACTTAGTCCCAATTTTTCCCAGTTTTCCCCACCTGTTGCCACTTGGTCCCACTTAGTCCCAATTTTTCCCAGTTTTCCCCACCTGTTTCCACTTGGTCCCACTTAGTCCCAATTTTGCCCAGTTTTCCCCACCTTTTTCCACTTGGTCCCGCTTAGTCCCAATTTTTCCCACTTTTCCCCGCCTGTTTGCACTTGGTCCAAGTTAGTCCCAATTTTTCCCAGTTTTCCCCACCTGTTTCGACTTGGTCCCACTCAGTCCCAATTTTTCCCAGTTTTCCCCACCTGTTTCCACTTGGTCCCACTTAGTCCCAATTTTTCCCAGTTTTCCCCACCTGTTTCCACTTGGTCCCACTTAGTCCCAATTTTCCCCAGTTTTCCCACCTGTTTCCACCTGGTCCCACTTGGTCCCAATTTTTCCCAGTTTTCCCACCTGTTTCCACTTGGTCCCACTTGTCCCAATTTTTCCTAGTTTTCCCCCCCTGTTTCCACTTGGTCCAACTTAGTCCCAATTTTTCCCAGTTTTCCCCACCTATTTCCACTTGGTCCCACTTAGTCCCAATTTTTCCCAGTTTTCCCCACCTCTTTCGACTTGGTCCCACTTTGTCCCAATTTTTCCTAGTTTGACCCACCTGTTTCCACTTGGTCCCACATAGTCCCAATTTCCCCCAATTTCCCCCACCTGTTTCCACTTGGTCCAAGTTAGTCCCAATTTTTGCCAGTTTTGACCACCTGTTTCCACTTGGTCCCACTTAGTCCCAATTTTTCCCAGTTTTCCCCACCTGTTTCCACTTGGTGCCACTTAGTCCCAATTTTTTCCAGTTTTCCCCACCTGTTTCCACTTGGTCCCACTTAGTCCCCGTTTTTCCCAGTTTTCCCCACCTGTTTACACTTGGTCCCACTTAGTCCCAATTTTCCCCAGTTTTTCCCACCTGTTTCCACTTGGTCCCACTTAGTCCCAATTTTTCCCACTTTTCCCCACCTTTTTGCCCTTGGTCCCACTTAGTCCCAATTTTTCCCAGGTTTCCCCACCTGCTTCCACTTGGTCCCACTTGGTCCCAATTTTTCCCAGTTTTCCCCACCCGTTTCCACTTGGTCCCACTTAGTCCCAATTTCTCCCAATTTTCCCCACCCGTTTCCACTTGGTCCCACTTAGTCCCAATTTTTCCCAGTTTTCCCCACCTGTTTCGACTTGCTCCCACTTAGTCCCAATTTTTCCTAGTTTGCCCCACCTGTTTCCACTTGGTCCCACATAGTCCCAATTTCCCCCAATTTTCCCCACCTGTTTCCACTTGGTCCCACTTAGTCCCAATTTTTGCCAGTTTTGACCCCCTGTTTCCACTTGGTCCCACTTAGTCCCAATTTTTCCCAGTTTTCCCCACCTGTTTCCGCTTGGTCCCACTTAGTCCCAATTTTCCCCAGTTTCCCCCACCCGTTTCCACTTGGTCCCACTTAGTCCCAATTTTTCCCAGTTTTCCCCACCTGTTTCCATTTGGTTTCACTTAGTCCGAATTTTTCCCAGTTTTCCCCACCTATTTCCATTTGGTTTCACTTAGTCCCAATTTTCCTCAGTTTTCCCCACCTGTTTCCACTTGGTCCCACTTGGTCCCAATTTTCCCAGTTTTCCCCACCTGTTTCCACTTGGTCCCACTTAGTCCCAATTTTCCCCAGTTTTCCCACCTGTTTCCACTTGGTCCCACTTAGTCCCAATTTTTCCTAGTTTTCCCCCCCTGTTTCCACTTGGTCCAACTTAGTACCAATTTTTCCCAGTTTTCCCCACCTGTTTCCACTTGGTCCAACTTAGGCCCAATTTTTCCCAGTTTTCCCCACCTGTTTCCACTTGGTCCAACTTAGTCCCAATTTTTCCCAGTTTTCCCCACCCGTTTCTACTTGGGCCCACTTAGTCCCAATTTTCCCAGTTTTCCCCACCTGTTTCCACTTGGTCCCACTTAGTCCCAATTTTCCCCAGTTTTCCCCACCTGTTTCCACTTGGTCCCACTTAGACCCAATTTTCCTCAGTTTTCCCCACCTGTTTCCACTTGGTCCCACTTAGTCCCAATTTTTCTCAGTTTTCCCCACCTGTTTCCACTTGGTCCCACTTAGTCCCAATTTTTCCCAGTTTTCCCACCTGTTTCCACTTGGTTCCACTTGGTCCCAATTTTTCCCAGTTTTCCCCACCTGTTTCCACTTGGTCCCACTTGGTCCCAATTGTCCCCAGCTTTCCCCACCTGTTTCCACTTGGTCCAACTTCGTCCCAATTTTTCCCAGTTTTCCCCACCTGTTTCCACTTGGTCCAACTTAGGCCCAATTTTTCCCAGTTTTCCCCACCTGTTTCCACTTGGTCCAACTTAGTCCCAATTTTTCCAAGTTTTCCCCACCCGTTTCTACTTGGGCCCACTTAGTCCCAATTTTCCCAGTTTTCCCCACCTGTTTCCACTTGGTCCCACTTAGTCCCAATTTTCCCCAGTTTTCCCCACCTGTTTCCACTTGGTCCCACTTAGACCCAATTTTCCTCAGTTTTCCCCACCTGTTTCCACTTGGTCCCACTTAGTCCCAATTTTTCTCAGTTTTCCCCACCTGTTTCCACTTGGTCCCACTTAGTCCCAATTTTTCCCAGTTTTCCCCACCTGTTTCCACTTGGTCCAACTTAGTCCCAATTTTTCCTCAGTTTTCCCCACATGTTTCCACTTGGTCCCACTTGGTCCCCATTTTCCCAAGTTTTCCCCACCTGTTTCCACTTGGTCCCACTTAGTCCCAATTTTCCCCAGCTTTCCCCACCTGTTTCCACTTGGTCCAACTTAGTCCCAATTTCCCCCAGTTTTCCCCATCTGTTTCCACTTGGTCCCACTTAGTCCCAATTTTCCCATTTTTCCCCACCTGTTTCCACTTGGTCCCACTTAGTCCCAATTTTTCCCAGTTTCCCCACCTGTTTCCACTTGGTCCCACTTAGTCCCAATTTTCCCCAGTTTTCCCCATCTGTTTCCACTTGGTCCCACTTAGTCCCAATTTTTCCCATTTTTCCCCACCTGTTTCCACTTGGTCCCACTTAGTCCCAATTTTCCCCAGTTTTCCCCATCTGTTTCCACTTGGTCCCACTTAGTCCCAATTTTTCCATTTTTCCCCACCTGTTTCCACTTGGTCCCACTTAGTCCCAATTTTTCCCAGTTTTCCCCACATGTTTCCACTTGGTCCCACTTGGTCCCAATTTTCCTCAGTTTTCCCCACCTGTTTCCACTTGGTCCAACGTAGTCCCAATTTTCCCCAGTTTTCCCCACATGTTCCCACTTGGTCCCACTTAGTCCCCATTTTCCCCAGTTTTCCCCATCTGTTTCCACTTGGTCCCACTTAGTCCCAATTTTTCCCAGTTTTCCCCACCTGTTTCCAGTTGGTCCCACTTAGTCCCAATTTCCCTAGTTTTCCCCACCTGTTTCCACTTGGTCCCACTTAGTCCCAATTTTTCCCAGTTTCCCCACCTGTTTCCACTTGGTCCGACTCGCTCCCAATTTTCCCCAGTTTTCCCCATCTGTTTCCACTTGGTCCCACTTAGTCCCAATTTTTCCATTTTTCCCCACCTGTTTCCACTTGGTCCCACTTAGTCCCAATTTTTCCCAGTTTTCCCCACATGTTTCCACTTGGTCCCACTTGGTCCCAATTTTCCTCAGTTTTCCCCACCTGTTTCCACTTGGTCCAACGTAGTCCCAATTTTCCCCAGTTTTCCCCACATGTTCCCACTTGGTCCCACTTAGTCCCCATTTTCCCCAGTTTTCCCCATCTGTTTCCACTTGGTCCCACTTAGTCCCAATTTTTCCCAGTTTTCCCCACCTGTTTCCAGTTGGTCCCACTTAGTCCCAATTTCCCTAGTTTTCCCCACCTGTTTCCACTTGGTCCCACTTGGTCCCAATTTTTCCCAGTTTCCCCACCTGTTTCCACTTGGTCCCACTCAGGCCCAATTTTTCCCAGTTTTCGCCACCTGTTTCCACTTGGTCCCACTTGGTCCCAATTTTCCCCAGCTTTCCCCACCTGTTTCCACTTGGTCCCACTTAGTCCCAATTTTCCCCAGGTTTCCCCACCTGTTTCCACTTGGTCCCACTTAGTCCCAATTTTTCCCAGGTTTCCCCACCTGTTTCCACTTGGTCCCACTTGGTCCCAATTTTTCCCAGTTTTCCCCACCTGTTTCCACTTGGTCCTACTTAGTCCCAATTTTCCCCCGCTTTCCCCACCTGTTTCCACTTGGTCCCACTTAGTCCCAATTTCTCCCAATTTTCCCCACCCGTTTCCACTTGGTCCCACTTAGTCCCAATTTTTCCCAGGTTTCCCCACCTGTTTCCACTTGGTCCCACTTAGTCCCAATTTTTCCCAGTTTTCCCCACCTGTTTCCACTTGGTCCAAGTTAGTCCCAATTTTCCCCAGTTTTCCCCACCTGTTTCCACTTGGTCCCACTTAGTCCCAATTTTTCCCAGCTTTCCCCACCTGTTTCCACTTGGTCCCACTTAGTCCCAATTTTACCCAGGTTTCCCCACCCGTTTCCACTTGGTCCCACTTAGTCCCCGTTTTTCCCAGTTTTCCCCACCTGTTACCACTTGGTCCCACTTAGTCCCAATTTTTCCCAGTTTTCCCCACCTGTTTCCACTTGGTCCAACTTAGTCCCAATTTTTCCCCGTTTTCCCCACCTGTTTCCACTTGGTCCAACTTAGTCCTAAATTTTCCCAGTTTTCCCCACCTGTTTCCACTTGGTCCAACTTAGTCCCAATTTTTCCAAGTTTTCCCCACCCGTTTCCACTTGGTCCCACTTAGTCCCAATTTTACCCAGTTTTCCCCACCTGTTTCCACTTGGTCCCACTTAGTCCCAATTTTACCCAGGTTTCCCCACCTGTTTCCACTTGGTCCCACTTGGTCCCAATTTTTCCCAGTTTTCCCCACCTGTTTCCACTTGGTCCCACTTAGTCCCAATTTTTCCCAGTTTTCCCCACCTGTTTCCACTTGGTCCCACTTGGTCCCCATTTTCCCCAGTTTTCCCCACCTGTTTCCACTTGGTCCCACTTAGTCCCAATTTTTCCCAGTTTTCCCCACCTGTTTCCACTTGGTCCCACTTAGTCCCAATTTTTCCGAGTTTTCCCCACCTGTTTCCACTTGGTCCCACTTAGTCCCAATTTTTCTCAGTTTTCCCCACCTGTTTCCACTTGGTCCCACTTAGGCCCAATTTTCCCCAGTTTTCCCCACCTGTTTCCACTTGGTCCCACTTAGTCCCAATTTGTCCCAGTTTTCCCCACCTGTTTCCACTTGGTCCCACTTAGTCCCAATTTTTCTCAGTTTTCCCCACCTGTTTCCACTTGGTCCCACTTAGGCCCAATTTTCCCCAGTTTTCCCCACCTGTTTCCACTTGGTCCCACTTAGTCCCAATTTTTCTCAGTTTTCCCCATCTGTTTCCACTTGGTCCAACTTAGTCCCAATTTTCACCAGTTTTCCCCATCTGTTTCCACTTGGTCCCACTTGGTCCCCATTTTCCCCAATTTTCCCCACCTGTTTCCACTTGGTCCCACTTAGTCCCAATTTTTCCCGGCTTGCCCCACCTGTTTCCACTTGGTCCGACTCGGTCCCAATTTTTCCCAGTTTTCCCCATCTGTTTCCACTTGGTCCCACTTAGTCCCAACTTTTCCCAGTTTTCCGCACCTGTTTCCACTTGGTCCCACTTAGTCCCAATTTTTCCCGATTTTCCCCACATGTTTCCACTTGGTCCCACTTAGTCCCAAATTTTCCCCGTTTTCCCCATCTGTTTCCACTTGGTCCAACTTAGTCCCAATTTTTCCCAGTTCTCCCCATCTGTTTCCACTTGGTCCCACTTAGTCCCAATTTTTCCCAGCTTGCCCCACCTGTTTCCACTTGGTCCGACTCAGTCCCAATTTTCCCCAGTTTTCCCCATCTGTTTCCACTTGGTCCAACGTAGTCCCAGTTTTTCCCAGTTTTCCCCACCTGTTTCCACTTGGTCCCACTTAGTCCCAATTTTTCCCAGCTTTCCCCACCTGTTTCCACGTGCTCCCACTTGGTCCCCATTTTCCCCAGTTTTCCCCATCTGTTTCCACTTGGTCCCATTTAGTCCCAATTTTTCCCAGTTTTCCCCACCTGTTCCCACTTGGTCCGACTCGGTCCCAATTTTCCCCAGTTTTCCCCATCTGTTTCCACTTGGTCCAACGTAGTCCCAATTTTCCCCAGTTTTCCCCACCTGTTTCCACGTGGTCCCACTTAGTCCCAATTTTTCCCAGCTTTCCCCACCTGTTTCCACTTGGTCCCACTTAGTCTCAATTTTTCCCAGCTTTCCCCACCTGTTTCCACGTGGTCCCACTTAGTCCCCATTTTCCCCAGTTTTCCCCATCTGTTTCCACTTGGTCCCACTTAGTCCCAATTTTTCCCAGTTTTCCCCACCTGTTTCCACTTGGTCCCACTTGGTCCCAATTTTCCCCAGTTTTCCCCACCTGTTTCCACTTGGTCCCACTTGGTCCCAATTTTTCCCAGTTTTCCCCACCTGTTTCCACTTGGTCCCACTTAGGCCCAATTTTTCCCAGTTTTCCCCACCTGTTTCCACTTGGTCCCACTTGGTCCCAATTTTCGCCAGCTTTCCCCACCTGTTTCCACTTGGTCCAACTTAGTCCCAATTTTCCCCAGTTTTCCCCACCTGTTTCCACTTGGTCCCACTTAGTCCCAATGTTTCCCAGCTTTCCCCGCCTGTTTCCACTTGGTCCCACTTAGTCCCAATTTCTCCCAATTTTCTTCACCCGTTTCCACTTGGTCCCACTTAGTCCCCATTTTCCCCAGTTTTCCCCACCTGTTTCCACTTGGTCCCACTTGGTCCCAATTTTTCCCAGTTTTCCCCACCTGTTTCCACTTGGTCCCACTTAGGCCCAATTTTTCCCAGTTTTCCCCACCTGTTTCCACTTGGTCCCACTCAGTCCCAATTTTTCCCAGCTTTCCCCACCTGTTTCCACGTGGTCCCACTTAGTCCCCATTTTCCCCAGTTTTCCCCATCTGTTTCCACTTGGTCCCACTTAGTCCCAACTTTTCCCAGTTTTCCCCACCTGTTTCCACTTGGTCCCATTTGGTCCGAATTTTTCCCAGTTTTCCCCACCTGTTTCCACTTGGTCCCAATCAGGCACAATTTTTCCCGGTTTTCCCCACCTGTTTCCACTTGGTCCAACTTGGTCCCAATTTTCCCCAGCTTTCCCCACCTGTTTCCACTTGGTCCCACTTAGTCCCAATTTTCCCCAGTTTTCCCCACCTGTTTCCACTTGGTCCCACTTAGTCCCAATGTTTCCCAGCTTTCCCCACCTGTTTCCACTTGGTCCCACTTAGTCCCAATTTTCCCCAGTTTTCCCCACCTGTTTCCACTTGGTCCCACTTGGTCCCAATTTTTCCCAGTTTTCCCCACCTGTTTCCACTTGGTCCCACTTAGGCCCAATTTTTCCCAGTTTTCCCCACCTGTTTCCACTTGGTCCCACTTGGTCCCAATTTTCCCCAGCTTTCCCCACCTGTTTCCACTTGGTCCAACTTAGCCCCAATTTTCCCCAGTTTTCCCCACCTGTTTCAACTTGGTCCCACTTAGTCCCAATGTTTCCCAGCTTTCCCCACCTGTTTCCACTTGGTCCCACTTAGTCCCAATTTCTCCCAATTTTCTTCACCCGTTTCCACTTGGTCCCACTTAGTCCCCATTTTCCCCAGTTTTCCCACCTGTTTCCACCTGGTCCCACTTGGTCCCAATTTTTCCCAGCTTTCCCCACCTGTATCCACTTGGTCCCACTGGGTCCCAATTTCCCCCAGTTTTCCCCCCCTATTTCCACTTGGTCCCACTTGGTCCCAATTTTTCCCACTTTTCCCCACCTGTTTCCACTTCGCCCCACTTAGTCCCAATTTTTCCCAATTTTCCCCACCTGTTTCCACTTGGTCCCACTTGGTCCCAATTTTCTCCAGCTTTCCCCACCTGTTTCCACTTGGTCCAACTTAGTCCCAATGTTTCCCAGTTTTCCCCACCTGTTTCCACTTGGTCCAACTTAGTCCCAATTTTTCCCAGTTTTACCCACCTGTTTCCACTTGGTCCCACTCAGTCCCAATTTTTCCCAGTTTTCCCCACGTGTTTCCACTTGGTCCCACTTGTCCCAATTTTTCCTAGTTTTCCCCCCCTGTTTCCACTTGGTCCCACTCAGTCCCAATTTTTCCCAGTTTTCCCCACCTGTTTCCACTTGGTCCCACTTAGTCCCAATTTTCCCCAGTTTTCCCACCTGTTTCCACCTGGTCCCAATTGGTCCCAATTTTTCCCACTTTTCCCCACCTGTTTCCACTTGGTCCCACTTAGTCCCAATTTTTCCCAGTTTTCCCCCCCTGTTTCCACTTGGTCCCACTCAGTCCCAATTTTCCTCAGTTTTCCCCACCTGTTTCCACTTGGTCCCACTTAGTCCCAATTTTCCCCAGTTTTCCCACCTGTTTCCACCTGGTCCCACTTGGTCCCAATTTTTCCCACTTTTCCCCACCTGTTTCCACTTGGTCCCACTTAGTCCCAATTTTTCCCAGTTTTCCCCACCTGTTTCCACTTGGTCCCACTTAGTCCCAATTTTTCCCAGTTTTCCAACCTCTTTCCACCTGGTCTCACTTGGTCCCAATTTTTCCCAGTTTTCCCCACGTGTTTCCACTTGGTCCCACTTGGTCCCAATTTTCCCCATCTTTCCCCACCTGTTTCCACTTGGTCCAACTTAGTCCCAATTTTTCCCAGTTTTCCCCACCTGTTTCCACTTGGTCCAACTTAGTCCCAATTTTTCCCAGTTTTCCCCACCTGTTTCCACTTGGTCCCACTCAGTCCGAATTTTTCCCAGCTTTCCCCACCTGTTTCCACTTGGTCCCACTTAGTCCCAATTTTTCCCAGTTTTCCCAACCTGTTTCCACTTGGTCCCACTTAGTCCCAATTTTTCCCGGCTTGCCCCACCTGTTTCCACTTGGTCCCACTTGGTCCCAATTTTTCCCAGTTTTCCCCACCTGTTTCCACTTGGTCCCACTTGGTCCCAATTTTCCCCATCTTTCCCCACCTGTTTCCACTTGGTCCAACTTAGTCCCAATTTTTCCCAGTTTTCCCCACCTGTTTCCACTTGGTCCAACTTAGCCCCAATTTTTCCCAGTTTTCCCCACCTGTTTCCACTTGGTCCCACTCAGTCCCAATTTTTCCCAGCTTTCCCCACCTGTTTCCACTTGGTCCCACTTAGTCCCAATTTTTCCAAGTTTTCCCCACCTGTTTCCACTTGGTCCCACTTGGTCCCAATTTTCCCCACTTTTCCCCACCTGTTTCCACTTCGCCCCACTTAGTCCCAATTTTTCCCAATTTTCCCCACCTGTTTCCACTTGGTCCCACTTGGTCCCAATTTTCCCCAGCTTTCCCCACCTGTTTCCACTTGGTCCCACTTAGTCCCAATTTTTCCCAGTTTTCCCCACCTTTTTGCCCTTGGTCCCACTTAGTCCCAATTTTTCCCAGGTTTCCCCACCTGCTTCCACTTGGTCCCACTTGGTCCCAATTTTTCCCAGTTTTCCCCACCTGTTTCCGTTTGGTCCCACTTAGTCCCATTTTTTCCACGTTTTTCCCACGTGTTTCCACTTGGTCCCACTTAGTCCCAATTTTTCCCAGATTTCCCCACCTGTTTCCACTTGGTCCCACTTAGTCCCAATTTCTCCCAATTTTCCCCACCCGTTTCCACTTGGTCCCACTTAGTCCCAATTTTTCCCAGTTTTCCCCACCTGTTTCCACTTGGTCCCATTTGGTCCCAATTTTTCCCATTTTCCCCCACCTGTTTCCACTTGGTCCCACTTGGTCCCAATTTTTCCCACTTTTCCCCACCTGTTTCCACTTCGCCCCACTTAGTCCCAATTTTTCCCAGTTTTCCCCACCTGTTTCCACTTGGTCCCACTTGGTCCCAATTTTCCCCAGCTTTCCCCACCTGTTTCCACTTGGTCCAACTTAGTCCCAATTTTCCCCAGCTTTCCCCACCTGTTTCCACTTGGTCCAACTGGGTCCCAATTTTTCCAAGTTTTCCCCACTCGTTTCCACTTGGTCCAACTTAGTCCCAATTTTTCCTAGCTTTCCCCACCTGTTTCCACTTGGTCCAACTTAGTCCCAATTTTCCCCAGTTTTCCCCACCTGTTTCCACTTGGTCCAACTTAGTCCCAATTCTCCTCAGTTTTCCCCACATGTTTCCACTTGGTCCCACTTAGTCCCAATTTTTCCCAGTTTTCCCCACCTGTTACCACTTGGTCCCACTTAGTCCCAATTTTTCCCAGTCTTCCCCATCTGTTTCCACTTGGTCCCACTTAGTCCCCGTTTTTGCCAGTTTTCCCCACCTATTTCCACTTGGTCCCACTTAGTCCCAATTTTTCCCAGTTTTCCCCACCTGTTTCGACTTGGTCCCACTTTGTCCCGATTTTTCCTAGTTTGCCCCACTTGTTTCCACTTGGTCCCACATAGTCCCGATTTCCCCCAATTTTCCCCACCTGTTTCCACTTGGTCCCACTTAGTCCCCGTTTTTCCCAGTTTTCCCCACCTGTTTCCACTTGGTCCCACTTAGTCCCAATTTTCCCTAGTTTTCCCCACCCGTTTCCACTTGGTCCCACTTAGTCCCAATATTTCCCAGTTTTCCCCACCTGTTTCCACTTGGTGCCACTTAGTCCCAATTTTTCCCAGTTTTCCCCACCTGTCTCCACTTGGTCCCACTTAGTCCCCGTTTTGCCCAGTTTTCCCCACCTGTTTCCACTTGGTCCCACTTAGTCCCAATTTTCCCTAGTTTTCCCCACCCGTTTCCACTTGGTCCCACTTAGTCCCAATTTTCCTCAGTTTTCCCCACCTGTTTCCACTTGGTCCCACTTGGTCCCAATTTTCCCAGTTTTCCCCACCTGTTTCCACTTGGTCCCACTTAGTCCCAATTTTTCCCAGTTTCCCCACTTGTTTCCACTTGGTCCCACTTGTCCCAATTTTTTCCTAGTTTTCCCCCCCTGTTTCTACTTGGTCCAACTTAGTCACAATTTTTCCCAGGTATCCCCACCTGTGTCCACTTGGTCCCACTTGGCCCCAAAATTTTCCCACTTTTCCCCACCCGTTTCCACTTCGCCCCACTTAGTCCCAATTTTTCCCAGTTTTCCCCACCTGTTTCCACTTGGTCCCACTTAGTCCCAATTTTTCCCAGTTTTCCCCACCTGTTTCCACTTGGTCCCACTTAGTCCCAATTTTTCCCAGTTTTCCCCACCTGTTTCCACTTGGTCCCACTTAGTCCCAATTTTCCCTAGTTTTCCCCACCCGTTTCCACTTGGTCCCACTTAGTCCCAAGTTTTCCCAGTTTTGATCACCTGTTTCCACTTGGTCCCACTTAGTCCCAATTTTTCCCAGTTTTCCCCCACCTGTTTCCACTTGGGGCCACTTAGTCCCAATTTTTCCCAGTTTTCCCCACCTGTTTCCACTTGGTCCCACTTAGTCCCCGTTTTTCCCAGTTTTCCCCACCTGTTTCCACTTGGTCCCACTTAGTCCCAATTTTCCCTAGTTTTCCCCAGCCGTTTCCACTTGGTCCCACTTAGTCCCAATTTTTCCCAGTTTTCCCCACCTGTTTCCACTTGGTCCCACTTAGTCCCCGTTTTTCCCAGTTTTCCCCACCTGTTTCCACTTGGTCCCACTTAGTCCCAATTTTTCCCAGTTTTCCCCACCCGTTTCCACTTGGTCCCACTTAGTCCCAATTTTCCTCAGTTTTCCCCACCTGTTTCCACTTGGTCCCACTTGGTCCCAATTTTCCCAGTTTTCCCCACCTGTTTCCACTTGGTCCCACTTAGTCCCAATTTTTCCCAGTTTCCCCACCTGTTTCCACTTGGTCCCACTTGTCCCAATTTTTTCCTAGTTTTCCCCCCCTGTATCCACTTGGTCCAACTTAGTCACAATTTTTCCCAGGTTTCCCCACCTGTTTCCACTTGGTCCCACTTGGTCCCAAATTTTTCCCACTTTTCCCCACCCGTTTCCACTTCGCCCCACTTAGTCCCAATTTTCCCCAGTTTTCCCCACCTGTTTCCACTTGGTCCCACTTGGTCCCAATTTTCCCCAGCTTTCCCCACCTGTTTCCACTTGGTCCCACTTAGTCCCAATTTTTCCCAGTTTTCCCCACCTGTTTCCACTTGGTCCCACTTAGTCCCAATTTTCCCTAGTTTTGCCCACCTGTTTCCACTTGGTCCCACTTAGTCCCAATTTTTCCCAGTTTTCCCCACCCGTTTCCACTTGGTCCCACTTAGTCCCAATTTTCCCCAGTTTTGCCCACCTGTTTCCACTTGGTCCCACTTAGTCCCAATTTTTCCCAGTTTTCCCCACCTGTTTCCACTTGGTCCCACTTGGTCCCAATTTTCCCAGTTTTCCCCACCTGTTTCCACTTGGTCCCACTTAGTCCCAGTTTTTCCCAGTTTTCCCACCTGTTTCCACTTGGTCCCACTTGGTCCCAATTTTTCCCACTTTTCCCCACCTGTTTCCACTGCGCCCCACGTAGTCCCAATTTTTCCCAGTCTTCCCCACCTGTTTCCACTTGGTCCCACTTGGTCCCAATTTTCCCCAGCTTTCCCCACCTGTTTCCACTTGGTCCAACTTAGTCCCAATTTTTCCCAGTTTTCCCCACCTGTTTCCACTTGGTCCAACTTAGTCCCAATTTTTCCAAGTTTTCCCCACCCGTTTCTACTTGGTCCCACTTAGTCCCAATTTTCCCAGTTTTCCCCACCTGTTTCCACTTGGTCCCACTCAGTCCCAATTTTTCCCAGTTTTCCCCACCTGTTTCCACTTGGTCCCACTTAGTCCCAATTTTTCCCTGTTTTCCCCACCTGTTTCGACTTGGTCCCACTTAGTCCCAATTTTTCCCAGTATTCCAAACCTGTTTCCACCTGGTCCCACTTGGTCCCAATTTTTCCCAGTTTTCCCCACCTGTTTCCACCTGGTCCCACTTAGTCCCTATTTTCCCCCAGTTTTCCCCACCTGTTTCCACTTGGTCCCACTCAGTCCCAATTTTTCCCAGTTTTCCCCACCTGTTTCCACTTGGTCCCACTTAGTCCCAATTTTTCCCAGTTTTCCCACCTGTTTCCACCTGGTCCCACTTGGTCCCAATTTTTCCCAGTTTTCCCCACCTGTTTCCACTTGGTCCCACTTAGTCCCAATTTTCCCCAGTTTTCCCCACCTGTTTCCACTTGGTCCCACTCAGTCCCAATTTTTCCCAGTTTTCCCCACCTGTTTCCACTTGGTCCCACTTAGTCCCAATTTTCCTCAGTTTTCCCCACGTGTTTCCACTTGGTCCCACTTGGTCCCAATTTTCCCAGTTTTCCCCACCTGTTTCCACTTGGTCCCACTTAGTCCCAGTTTTTCCAAGTTTTCCCACCTGTTTCCACCTGGTCCCACTTGGTCCCAATTTTTCCCACTTTTCCCCACCTGTTTCCACTTCGCCCAACTTAGTCCCAATTTTTTCCAGTTTTCCCCACCTGTTTCCACTTGGTCCAACTTAGTCCCAATTTTTCCCAGTTTTCCCCACCTGTTTCCACTTGGTCCAACTTAGTCCCAATTTTTCCAAGTTTTCCCCACCCGTTTCCACTTGGTCCCACTTAGTCCCAATTTTCCCAGTTTTCCCCACCCGTTTCCACTTGGTCCCACTCAGTCCCAATTTTTCCCAGTTTTCCCCACCTGTTTCCACTTGGTCCCACTTAGTCCCAATTTTTCCCAGTTTTCCCCACCTGTTTCGACTTGGTCCCACTTAGTCCCAATTTTTCCCAGTTTTCCCACCTGTTTCCACCTGGTCCCACTTGGTCCCAATTTTTCCCAGTTTTCCCCACCTGTTTCCACTTGGTCCCACTTGTCCCAATTTTTCCTAGTTTCCCCCCCCCTGTTTCCACTTGGTCCCACTCAGTCCCAATTTTTCCCAGTTTTCCCCACCTGTTTCCACTTGGTCCCACTTAGTCCCAATTTTTCCCAGTTTTCCCCACCTGTTTCCACTTGGTCCCACTCAGTCCCAATTTTTCCCTGTTTTCCCCACCTGTTTCCACTTGGTCCCACTTAGTCCCAATTTTTCCCAGTTTTCCCCACTTGTTTCCACTTGGTCCCACTTAGTCCCAATTTTCCTCAGTTTTCCCCACGTGTTTCCACTTGGTCCCACTTGGTCCCAATTTTCCCAGTTTTCCCCACCTGTTTCCACTTGGTCCCACTTAGTCCCAATTTTTCCCAGTTTTCCCCACCTGTTTCCACTTGGTCCCACTTAGTCCCAATTTTTCCCAGTTTTCCCCACCTGTTTCCACTTGGTCCCACTTAGTCCCAATTTTCCCTAGTTTTGCCCACCTGTTTCCACTTGGTCCCACTTAGTCCCAATTTTTCCAAGTTTTCCCCACCCGTTTCCACTTGGTCCCACTTAGTCCCAATTTTCCCTAGTTTTGCCCACCTGTTTCCACTTGGTCCCACTTAGTCCCAATTTTTCCCAGTTTTCCCCACCTGTTTCCACTTGGTCCCACTTGGTCCCAATTTTCCCAGTTTTCCCCACCTGTTTCCACTTGGTCCCACTTAGTCCCAGTTTTTCCCAGTTTTCCCACCTGTTTCCACTTGGTCCCACTTGGTCCCAATTTTTCCCACTTTTCCCCACCTGTTTCCACTTCGCCCCACGTAGTCCCAATTTTTCCCAGTTTTCCCCACCTGTTTCCACTTGGTCCCACTTGGTCCCAATTTTCCCCAGCTTTCCCCACCTGTTTCCACTTGGTCCAACTTAGTCCCAATTTTTCCCAGTTTTCCCCACCTGTTTCCACTTGGTCCAACTTAGTCCCAATTTTTCCAAGTTTTCCCCACCCGTTTCTACTTGGTTCCACTTAGTCCCAATTTTCCCAGTTTTCCCCACATGTTTCCACTTGGTCCCACTCAGTCCCAATTTTTCCCAGTTTTCCCCACCTGTTTCCACTTGGTCCCACTTAGTCCCAATTTTTCCCTGTTTTCCCCACCTGTTTCGACTTGGTCCCACTTAGTCCCAATTTTTCCCAGTTTTCCCACCTGTTTCCACCTGGTCCCACTTGGTCCCAATTTTTCCCAGTTTTCCCCACCTGTTTCCACTTGGTCCCACTTAGTCCCAATTTTTCCTAGTTCCCCCCCCCCTGTTTCCACTTGGTCCCACTCAGTCCCAATTTTTCCGAGTTTTCCCCCCCTGTTTCCACTTGGTCCCACTTAGTCCCAATTTTCCCCAGTTTTCCCACCTGTTTCCACCTGGTCCCACTTGGTCCCAATTTTTCCCAGTTTTCCCCACCTGTTTCCACTTGGTCCCACTTAGTCCCAATTTTCCCCAGTTTTCCCCACCTGTTTCCACTTGGTCCCACTCAGTCCCAATTTTTCCCAGTTTTCCCCACCTGTTTCCACTTGGTCCCACTTAGTCCCAATTTTCCTCAGTTTTCCCCACGTGTTTCCACTTGGTCCCACTTGGTCCCAATTTTCCCAGTTTTCCCCACCTGTTTCCACTTGGTCCCACTTAGTCCCAGTTTTTCCAAGTTTTCCCACCTGTTTCCACCTGGTCCCACTTGGTCCCAATTTTCCCCACTTTTCCCCACCTGTTTCCACTTCGCCCCACTTAGTCCCAATTTTTCCCAGTTTTCCCCACCTGTTTCCACTTGGTCCCACTTGGTCCCAATTTTCCCCAGCTTTCCCCACCTGTTTCCACTTGGTCCAACTTAGTCCCAATTTTTCCCAGTTTTCCCCACCTGTTTCAACTTGGTCCAACTTAGTCCCAATTTTTCCCAGTTTTCCCCACCTGTTTCCACTTGGTCCAACTTAGTCCCAATTTTTCCAAGTTTTCCCCACCCGTTTCCACTTGGTCCCACTTAGTCCCAATTTTCCCAGTTTTCCCCACCTGTTTCCACTTGGTCCCACTCAGTCCCAATTTTTCCCAGTTTTCCCCACCTGTTTCCACTTGGTCCCACTTAGTCCCAATTTTTCCCAGTTTTCCCCAACTGTTTCGACTTGGTCCCACTTAGTCCCAATTTTTCCCAGTTTTCCCACCTGTTTCCACCTGGTCCCACTTGGTCCCAATTTTTCCCAGTTTTCCCCACCTGTTTCCACTTGGTCCCACTTGTCCCAATTTTTCCTAGTTTCCCCCCCCCTGTTTCCACTTGGTCCCACTCAGTCCCAATTTTTCCCAGTTTTCCCCACCTGTTTCCACTTGGTCCCACTTAGTCCCAATTTTTCCCAGTTTTCCCCACCTGTTTCCACTTGGTCCCACTCAGTCCCAATTTTTCCTCGTTTTCCCCACCTGTTTCCACTTGGTCCCACTTAGTCCCAATTTTTCCCAGTTTTCCCCACCTGTTTCCACTTGGTCCCACTTAGTCCCAATTTTCCTCAGTTTTCCCCACGTGTTTCCACTTGGTCCCACTTGGTCCCAATTTTCCCAGTTTTCCCCACCTGTTTCCACTTGGTCCCACTTAGTCCCAGTTTTTCCCAGTTTTCCCACCTGTTTCCACCTGGTCCCACTTGGTCCCAATTTTTCCCACTTTTCCCCACCTGTTTCCACTTCGCCCCACTTAGTCCCAATTTTTCCCAGTTTTCCCCACCTGTTTCCACTTGGTCCCACTTGGTCCCAATTTTCCCCAGCTTTCCCCACCTGTTTCCACTTGGTCCAACTTAGTCCCAATTTTTC
The DNA here is from genome assembly GCA_964036045.1 of Eutreptiella sp. 'Long Island Sound 2002'. NCBI lineage: Eukaryota > Euglenozoa > Euglenophyceae > Eutreptiales > Eutreptiaceae > Eutreptiella > Eutreptiella sp. 'Long Island Sound 2002'. Next base: position 7,779 of record CAXIWF010000614.1, on the reverse strand, counting down.
CCAGTTTTCCCCACCTGTTTCCACTTGGTCCCACTTAGTCCCAATTTTTCAGAGTTTTCCCTACCTGTTTACACTTGGTCCCACTTAGTCCCAATTTTCCCCAGTTTTCCCCACCTGTTTCCACTTGGTCCCACTTAGTCCCAATTTTTCCCAGTTTTCCCCACCTGTTTCTACTTGGTCCAACGTAGTCCCTATTTTTCCCAGTTTTCCCCACCTGTTTCCACTTGGTCCCACTTGATCCCAATTTTTCCCAGTTTTCCCCACCTGTTTCCACTTCGTCCCGCTTAGTCCCAATTTTTCCTAGTTTTCCGCACCTGTTTCCACTTGGTCCCACTTAGTCCCAATTTTTCCCAGTTTTTCCCACCTGCTTCCACTTGGTCCCACTTAGTCCCGATTTTTCCCAGTTTTCCCCACCTGTTTCCACTTGGTCCCACTTAGTCCCAATTTTCCCCCGTTTTCCCCCGTTTTCCCCACGTGTTTCAACTTGGTCCCACTTAGTCCCAATTTTTCCCAGTATTCCAAACCTGTTTCCACTTGGTCCCACTTAGTCCGAATTTTTCCCAAGTTTCCCCACCTGTATCCAGTTGGTCCCACTTAGTCCCAATTTTTCCCAGTTTTCCCCACCTGTTTCCACTTGGTCCCACTTAGTCCCAATTGTTCCCAGTTTTCCCCACCTGTTTCCACTTGGTCCCACTTAGTCCCAATTTTTCCTAGTTTTCCCCACCTGTTTCCACTTGGTCCCACTTAGTCCCAATTTTTCCCAGTATTCCAAACCTGTTTCCACTTGGTCCCACTTAGTCCCAATTTTCCCCAGTTTTCCCCATCTGTTTCCACTTGGTCCCACTTAGTCCCAATTTTTCCCAGTATTCCAAACCTGTTTCCACTTGGTCCCACTTGGTCCCAATTTTCCCCAGTTTTCCCCACCTGTTTCTACTTGGTCCAACGTAGTCCCAGGTTTTCCCAGTTTTCCCCACCTGTTTCCACTTGGTCCCACTTAGTCCCAATTTTTCCCAGTTTTCCCCAGTTGTTTCCACTTGGTCCAACGTAGTCCCAATTTTTCCCAGTTTCCCCCACGTGTTTCAACTTGGTCCCACTTAGTCCCAATTTTTCCCAGTTTTCCCCGCCTGTTTCCACTTGGTCCCACTTAGTCCCAATTTTTCCCAGGTTTCCCCACCTGTTTCCACTTGGTCCCATTTAGTCCCAATTTTTCCTAGTTTTCCCCACCTGTTTCCACTTGGTCCCACTTAGTCCCAATTTTTCCCAGTATTCCAAACCTGTTTCCACTTGGTCCCACTTAGTCCCAATTTTCCGCAGTTTTCCCCACTTGTTTCCACTTAGTCCCACTTAGTCCCAATTTTTCCCAGTTTCCCCCACCTGTTTCCACTTGGTCCCACTTAGTCCCAATTTTTCCCAGTTTTCCCCACGTGTTTCAACTTGGTCCCACTTAGTCCCAATTTTTCCCAGTATTCCAAACCTGTTTCCACTTGGTTTCACTTAGTCCGAATTTTTCCCAGTTTTCCCCACCTGTTTCCACTTGGTCCCACTTAGTCCCAATTGTTCCCAGTTTTCCCCACCTGTTTCCACTTGGTCCCACTTAGTCCCAATTTTTCCCAGTATTACAAACCTGTTTCCACTTGGTCCCACTTGGTCCCAATTTTTCCCAGTTTTCTCCACCTGTTTCCACTTGGTCCCGCTTAGTCCCAATTTTTCCTAGTTTTCCCCACCTGTTTCCACTTGGTCCCACTTAGTCCCAATTTTTCCCAGTTTTTCCCACTTTTTTCCACTTGGTCCCACTTGGTCCCAATTTTTCCCAGTTTTCCCCACCTGTTTCCACTTGGTCCAACTTAGTCCCAATTTCCCCCAGTTTTCCCCACCTGTTTCCACTTGGTCCCACTTAGTCCCAATTTTTCCCAGTATTCCAAACCTGTTTCCACTTGGTCCCACTTAGTCCCAATTTTTCCCAGTTTTCCCCACCTGTTTCCACTTGGTCCCACTTAGTCCCAATTTTTCCCACTTTTCCCCACGTGTTTCAACTTGGTCCCACTTGGTCCCAATTTTTCGCAGTATTCCAAACCTGTTTCCACTTGGTCCCACTTGGTCCGAATTTTTCCCAGGTTTCCCCACCTGTTTCCACTTGGTCCCACTTGGTGCCAATTTTTCCCAGTTTTCCCCACCTGTTTCCACTTGGTCCCACTTAGTCCCAATTTTTCCTAGTTTTCCCCACCTGTTTCCAGTTGGTCCCACTTAGTCCCAATTTTCCCCAGTTTTCCCCATCTGTTTCCACTTGGTCCCACTTGGTCCCAATTTTTCCCAGTATTCCAAACCTGATTCCACCTGGTCCCACTTAGTCCCAATTTTCCCCAGTTTTCCCACCTGTTTCCACTTGGTCCCACTTAGTCCCAATTTTTCCCAGTTTTCCCCACCTGTTTCCACTTGGTCCCACTTAGTCCCAATTTTTCCCAGTTTTCCCCACCCGTTTCAACTTGGTCCCACTTAGTCCCAATTTTCCCCAGTATTCCAAAACTGTTTCCACTTCGTCCCACTTAGTCCGAATTTTTCCCAGGTTTCCCCACCTGTTTCCACTTGGTCCCACTTAGTCCCAATTTTTCCCAGTATTCAAAACCTGTTTCCACTTGGTCCCAGTTAGTCCCAATTTTTCCCAGTTTTCCCCACGTGTTTCAACTTGGTCCCACTTAGTCCCAATTTTTCCCAGTTTTCCCCACCTGTTTCCACTTGGTCCCACTTGGTCCTAATTTTTCCCAGTTTTCCCCACCTGTTTCCACTTGGGCCAACTTAGTCCCAATTTTTGCCAGTTTTCCCCACCTGTTTCCACTTGGTCCCACTTAGTCCCAATTTCCCCCAGTTTTCCCCACCTGGTTGCACTTGGTCCCACTCAGTCCCAATTTTTCCCAGTATTCCAAAACTGTTTCCACTTGGTCCCACTTAGTCCGAAATTTTCCCAGGTTTCCCCACCTGTTTCCACTTGGTCCCACTTAGTCCCAAATTTTCCCAGTTTTCCCCACCTGTTTCCACTTGGTCCCACTTGGTCCCAATTTTTCGCATTTTTCCCCACCAGTTTCCTCTCGGTCCCACTTAGTCCCAATTTTCCCCAGTTTTCCCCACCTGTTTCCACTTGGTCCCACTTAGTCCCAATTTTTCCCAGTTTTCCCCAGCTGTTTCCACTTGGTCCCACTTAGTCCCAATTTTTCCCAGTTTTCCCCACGTCTTTCCACTTGGTCCCACTTGGTCCCAATTTTTCGCATTTTTCCCCACCTGTTTCCACTCGGTCCCACTTAGTCCCAATTTCCCCCAGTTTTCCCCACCTTTTTCCACTTGGTCCCACTTAGTCCCCATTTTCCCCAGTTTTCCCCACCTGTTTCCACTTGGTCCCACTTAGTCCGAATTTTTCCCAGTTTTCCCCACGTGTTTCAACTTGGTCCCACTTAGTCCAAATTTTTCCCAGTATTCCAAACCTGTTTCCACTTGGTCCCACTTAGTCCGAATTTTTCCCAGGTTCCCCACCTGTTTCCACTTGGTCCCACTTAGTCCCAATTTTTCCCAGTTTTCCCCACCTGTTTCCACTTGGTCCCACTTGGTCCCAAATTTTTCCCACTTTTCCCCACCTGTTTCCACTTGGTCCCACTTAGTCCCAATTTTTCCCAGTTTTTCCCACCTTTTTCCACTTAGTCCCACTTGGTCTGAAATTTTCCCAATTTTCCCCACCTGTTTCCACTTGGTCCAACTTAGTCCCAATTTTTCCCAGTTTTCCCCACCTGTTTCCACTTGGTCCCACTTAGTCCCAATTTCCCCCACTTTTCCCCACCTGTTTCCACTTGGTCCCACTTAGTCCCAATTTTTCCCAGTTTTCCCCAACTGTTTCCACTTGGTCCCACTTAGTCCCAATTTTCCCCAGTTTTTCCCACCTTTTTCCACTTGTTCCCACTTAGTCCCAATTTCCCCCAGTTTTCCCCACCTGTTTCCACTTGGTCCCACTTAGTCCCCATTTCCCCCAGCTTTCCCCACCTGTTTCCACTTGGTCCCACTCAGTCCCAATTTTTCCCAGCTTCCCCCACCTGTTTCCACTTGGTCCCACTTAGTCCCAATTTTTCCCAGTTTTCCCCAGCTGTTTCCACTTGGTCCCACTTAGTCCCATCTTTTCTCAGCTTTCCCCACACCTTTCCAGTTGGTCCCACTTAGTCCCAATTTTTCCCAGTTTTCCCCACCTGTTTCCACTTGGTCCCACTTGGTCCCAATTTTTCCCAGTTTTCCCCACCTGTTTCCACTTGGTCCCACTTAGTCCCAATTTTTCCCAGTTTTCGCACCTGTTTCCACTTGGTCCCACTTGGTCCCAATTTTTCCCAGTTTTCCCCACCTGTCGCCACTTGGTCCCACTTAGTCCCAATTATCCACAGTTTTCCCCACCTGTTTCCACTTGGTCCCAATGTTCCCCAGTTTTCCCCACCTGTCGCCACTTGGTCCCACTTAGTCCCAATTTCCCCCAGTTTTCCCCACCTGTTTCCACTTGGTCCCACTTAGTCCCAATTTCCCCCAGTTTTCCCCACCTGTTTCCACTTGGTCCCACTTAGTCCCCATTTCCCCCAGCTTTCCCCACCTGTTTCCACTTGGTCCCACTTGGTCCCAATTTTTCCCAGCTTCCCCCACCTGTTTCCACTTGGTCCCACTTAGTCCCAATTTTTCCCAGTTTTCCCCAGCTGTTTCCACTTGGTCCCACTTAGTCCCATTTTTTCTCAGCTTTCCCCACACCTTTCCAGTTGGTCCCACTTAGTCCCAATTTTCCCCAATTTACTCCACCTGTTTCCACTTGGTCCCACTTAGTCCCAATTTTTCTCAGTTTTCCCCACCTGTTTCCACTTGGTCCCACTTAGTCCCAATTTTCCCCAGTTTTCCCCACCTGTTTCCACTTGGTCCCACTTGGTCCCAATTTTTCCCAGTTTTCCCCACCTGTTTCCACTTGGTCCCACTTAGTCCCAATTTTTCCCAGTTTTCCCACCTGTTTCCACCTGGTCCCACTTGGTCCCAATTTTTCCCAGTTTTCCCCACCTGTCGCCACTTGGTCCCACTTAGTCCCAATTATCCACAGTTTTCCCCACCTGTTTCCACTTGGTCCCAATGTTCCCCAGTTTTCCCCACCTGTCGCCACTTGGTCCCACTTAGTCCCAATTTCCCCCAGTTTTCCCCACCTGTTTCCACTTGGTCCCACTTGGTCCCAATGTTCCCCAGTTTTCCCCACCTGTCGCCACTTGGTCCCACTTAGTCCCAATTTTCCCCAGTTTTCCCCACCTGTTTCCACTTGGTCCCACTTAGTCCCAATTTCCCCCAGTTTCCCCCACCTGTTTCCACTTGGTCCCGCTTAGTCCCAATTTTCCCCACTTTCCCCCGCCTGTTTCCACTTGGTCCCACTTAGTCCCAATTTTCCCCAGTTTTCCCCACCTGTTTCCACTTGGTCCAACTCAGTCCCAATTTCCCCCAGTTTTCCCCACCTGTTTCCACTTGGTCCCACTTGGTCCCAATTTTTCCCAGTTTTCCCCACCTGTTTCCACTTGGTCCCACTTAGTCCCAATTTCCCCCAGTTTTCCCCACCTGTTTCCACTTGGTCCCACTTAGTCCCCATTTCCCCCAGCTTTCCCCACCTGTTTCCACTTGGTCCCACTCAGTCCCAATTTTTCCCAGCTTCCCCCACCTGTTTCCACTTGGTCCCACTTAGTCCCAATTTTTCCCAGTTTTCCCCAGCTGTTTCCACTTGGTCCCACTTAGTCCCAATTTTTCTCAGTTTTCCCCACCTGTTTCCACTTGGTCCCACTTAGTCCCAATTTTCCCCAGTTTTCCCCACCTGTTTCCACTTGGTCCCACTTGGTCCCAATTTTTCCCAGTTTTCCCCACCTGTTTCCACTTGGTCCCACTTAGTCCCAATTTTTCCCAGTTTTCCCACCTGTTTCCACTTGGTCCCACTTGGTCCCAATTTTTCCCAGTTTTCCCCACCTGTCGCCACTTGGTCCCACTTAGTCCCAATTATCCACAGTTTTCCCCACCTGTTTCCACTTGGTCCCAATGTTCCCCAGTTTTCCCCACCTGTCGCCACTTGGTCCCACTTAGTCCCAATTTCCCCCAGTTTTCCCCACCTGTTTCCACTTGGTCCCACTTGGTCCCAATGTTCCCCAGTTTTCCCCACCTGTCGCCACTTGGTCCCACTTAGTCCCAATTTTCCCCAGTTTTCCCCACCTGTTTCCACTTGGTCCCACTTAGTCCCAATTTCCCCCAGTTTCCCCCACCTGTTTCCACTTGGTCCCGCTTAGTCCCAATTTTCCCCACTTTCCCCCGCCTGTTTCCACTTGGTCCCACTTAGTCCCAATTTTCCCCAGTTTTCCCCACCTGTTTCCACTTGGTCCAACTCAGTCCCAATTTCCCCCAGTTTTCCCCACCTGTTTCCACTTGGTCCCACTTGGTCCCAATTTTTCCCAGTTTTCCCCACCTGTTTCCACTTGGTCCCACTTAGTCCCAATTTTTCCCAGTTTTCCCCACCTGTTTCCACTTGGTCCCAATTTGTCCCAAGTTTTCCCAGTTTTCCCCACCTGTTTCCACTTGGTCCCACTTAGTCTTTGTTTTTCCCAGTTTTCCCCACCTGTTTCCACTTAGTCCCACTTAGTCCCAATTTTCCCCAGTTTTCCCCACCTGTTTCCACTTGGTCCCAATTTGTCCCAATTTTTCCCAGTCTTCCCCACCTTTTTCGACTTGGTCCAACTTAGTCCCAATTTTTCCCAGTTTTCCCCACCTGTTTCCACTTGGTCCCACTTGGTCCCAATTTTCCCCAGTTTTTCCCACATGTTTCCACTTGGTCCCACTTGGTCCCAATTTTCCCCAGTTTTCCCCACCTGTTTCCACTTGGTCCCACCTAGTCCGAATCTTTCCCAGTTTTCCCCACCTGTTTCCACTTGGTCCCACTTAGTCCCAATTTTTCTCAGTTTTCCGCACCTTTTTCCACTTGGTCCCACTTAGTCCCAATTTTTCCCAGTTTTCCCCACCTGTTGCCACTTGGTCCCACTTAGTCCCAATTTTTCCCAGTTTTCCCCACCTGTTTCCACTTGGTCCCACTTAGTCCCAATTTTTGCCCAGTTTTCCCCACCTTTTTCCACTTGGTCCCGCTTAGTCCCAATTTTTCCCACTTTTCCCCGCCTGTTTGCACTTGGTCCAAGTTAGTCCCAATTTTTCCCAGTTTTCCCCACCTGTTTCGACTTGGTCCCACTCAGTCCCAATTTTTCCCAGTTTTCCCCACCTGTTTCCACTTGGTCCCACTTAGTCCCAATTTTTCCCAGTTTTCCCCACCTGTTTCCACTTGGTCCCACTTAGTCCCAATTTTCCCCAGTTTTCCCACCTGTTTCCACCTGGTCCCACTTGGTCCCAATTTTTCCCAGTTTTCCCCACCTGTTTCCACTTGGTCCCACTTGTCCCAATTTTTCCTAGTTTTCCCCCCCTGTTTCCACTTGGTCCAACTTAGTCCCAATTTTTCCCAGTTTTCCCCACCTATTTCCACTTGGTCCCACTTAGTCCCAATTTTTCCCAGTTTTCCCCACCTCTTTCGACTTGGTCCCACTTTGTCCCAATTTTTCCTAGTTTGACCCACCTGTTTCCACTTGGTCCCACATAGTCCCAATTTCCCCCAATTTTCCCCACCTGTTTCCACTTGGTCCAAGTTAGTCCCAATTTTTGCCAGTTTTGACCACCTGTTTCCACTTGGTCCCACTTAGTCCCAATTTTTCCCAC